>APFE030449775.1:0-98074 GCA_000404065.3 Pinus taeda | reverse complement strand
CTGATCATAAACTTCTAAATTTTATCTAAGAATAACCAAGAAGGATCCAATCCATCTCTATATAGTTGCAACACCACTTGTTAAACCTTGCATTCATTAACCATTCAATAACTTGCTAAAAACATGACAAGATCCATAAATAAAATACATCATATAACTAGCATAAAAACAACATATAACCAAAATATAAATAATCACAAATCAACCATAAAATCACCAACATAATCAATCTCATAGATCACAATATGAAAATATATGATATTAACTTATGAAAGTTCCAACCATAGCAGGGAATTCCTCTTACCACTCAACCATAGATTGGGCTGAACCAAATATCTCTTTCAGCCAAAACCCCTCCACCATATTCCAAGCATGAATGTAGGATCATAAGGGTTAAACTTAAAAAACCAACGAGGGCCTCCATATGTGAAATCACCTCAATCCTCAACCATAGTGATCTCACTTATCCATCCTCGAAATCACTAACATCAACCAATTCAGTTTCTAGCCAACTTTTCTATCGCTCTGGGAACTAGTAAGTCAATCGACAACTAAATCAGGGCTCTGAAGTAGTTGTTCCAACACATGGTTGTAGGGACTAGTAACTTAACCAAAAAGGCTCTAGAGTGTTTCTCCCAACCTAAAACATATAACAAAACCATATGCTCAATTAATAAGTAAGGAAGGATACAAAAAAACATCTGATCAACCATCTCCCATGTAGCTTCATCAGGCCCAAAGTGCTTCCGTTGCATTTTAACTTGCTTGATTTCTATGTTCCAGAGCAGAGTTGTTTCTGCTACAAAATGAATTGAGGTTTTTGTTGTAACTCTCCCTATAGTTTCACCTACAATATAGGCCAATCAAACACATGGTTAGCATTCTAGACATATGTCTTAAGCAACAAAACATGGAAAACATCATGGAATTTCACTATTGGTGAAAATGCAAGTCTATAGGTCACTAGTCCAATCCTCTCCATGATCTCAAAAGGCCTAAAATGCTAAGTTACAAGCTTCGCACATGATCTAATCCTCAAGGAGCTCTTACTAGTCTTGATGTGTAAGTACACATCCTCCCCAATCCAAAACTCCTTGAATGCTCTATTTTTATCTTCATAACGTTTTTACCTATCCCTCTCTGCCTTTAAATTTGTTTTGATAACCCGCATCTCCTGCTCCATCTCAACAAATATGTTTGATCCATTCAACACCCTATTCACTAGATCACTCAAGCTGATGGGAGTATTGAAACTATAGCCATAAATAGCCTCAAATGGACTCATCCTCAAGGACTCTTGATACCCATTATTATGTGCAAACTCCACTATCAGAATATATTCCACCCACTCCCACTACTAATGCATTACATATGCCCTAAACATATCCTCAAGAATCCTCTTAACACCCTTTGTCTATCCATCTATCTACAAATGATAAGTTGTGCTGAAAGCTAACTCTATCCTGGAAGTGAACTTGGCATCTTTGTCTGATATGCTCTTCCTGGGGACACCATGAAACCTCACTATCTCCCTCATGAATATTTGAGCTACCTCGCTATTTGAATTATTAAACTTCATTGCAAATAAGTGAGCTACCTTTCTTAGCCTATTAACCACAAACATGATGGAATCATGATGCTTCGATGTTCCCAGAAAATCTATAATGAAGTCCATGGAAATGACTTCCCATTCCCATTATGGAATTAGAATAGGTTGTAATAAATGAGATAGGTTCTTACACATATATTTCACATGTTGACAATCTAAACGTCTAGCAACAAACTCAACTACCTCTTTCTTCTAATTTGGCCAATGATAGAAATTCTTGTCTGTTGTTAAAGTCTTTTGATATCATGGGTGACATGAACATAGCTTGACATGAAACTTCCTCAAGATAAGCTTCTTTAGCTCATCATTACTTGTCACATAAATATTATTCCTAAATCGTTACCGGTATAATGTCTAGTACCTATCATCATGTTTCCCTACGTGTAATATATGCTCCTGTAAATATGTCCCATATGAACTCACAACTGAAATATGATTGACTTGCACTCTCTTACTAAGATCATGTGTAACTTTGTCCTCCTTCCCCTTGATGTATCTGATCTCAAAGTAAAATTCAATAAGGGTAGCCAACCATGTAGCTTTCCTAGCATTTATATTGGGTTAGTCGAACAAGTACCTCAACCCACTATGATGGCTCATCAAGGAAAACTTCCTTCCAGGAAGATAATGTCTCCATATCTTGAATGCATGAATGATAGCTTCCAACTCATGATCATGAGTCACATAGTTCTTCTCATTCACATTCATCTTCCTTGACTCGTAGCATACCACTTTCCCTTCCTGCATCATAAATCCACCAAATTCTTCCTTTTAAGCATTTGTACAAACAAAGAAATATTTAGATGGATTTTCAATCTTCAAAATCAAAGAATTTATAGGAAAATGCCTCAACTGCTCAAAACTAGATGCAGACTCCTCAGTTGATTCAAAATTCTTCCCTTTCCTATACAAAGATATAATATAATAGTGATTCATGAGAAGTTATTTGTCAACTGCTTCTAATAACCTGCTAGTCCCATGAATGATCTGACATCATCGACATTCGTAGGAGTTGGTCACTCTGTGATAAATCTAATCTTTTCTAGGTCACCTGATATCCCCTCCCTAGAAATGAAATGTCCCAAGTAGTGAATCTGGGCCTAAAATAATCTACACTTACTAAGATTGGCATACAACTGATGCTCTTTCAACAATATCAAAATTGATGCCAAGTGCTTTTCATGCTCTTGTTCATTATTTAAATAGATCAATATATCATCAATAAACACTATTAGAAACTTGTACATGTAAGGACACAACACATTTTTCATCAAACACATGAAAGTGGTTGAAGCATTAGTAAGACCAAATGGAACAACCAAAAACTCATAATACCCACACCGGGTATAGAATGCAATCTTGTAAATATCTTCTTCTTTGATTCACAACTTATGATATCCTGATCTCTTGTAAATCTTTGAAAATACTTTGTCTCCATTCAAGTGATTAAACAAATAATCAATCCAAGGCAATCGATACTTGTTCTTAATAATCACCCTTTTAAACTTCCTATAATTAATGCACAATCTGAGAGTACTATCCTTCTTTTCTACAAACAATACTGGGGCACCCCAAGGTGATACACGAGGCCTTATGTATCAATTATCAAGCATTCCCTTAAGTTGTAACTTCAATTCCATGAAATCTCAAGTACTCATCTTGTACGATGCTTTAGATGCTGGTGCTACTCCCAACATCAACTCAATAGAAAATGTGAACTCTCTATGAGGAGGAAACTATGAAATCTCTACAAGAAACACATCCTAAAAATGCTTCAAAATAGGATATCTCTTTAGGACTTCATCATCCTCCACATATTTCCCTTTATGACTAGAAATATAAACTATAAACAATATAGTCCTTTCCTACAATTGTGCTTTGCTTGCATAGTTGTAACCATTCTCACTGATGTAGGCTTCTTGTTTCGCTATAAAATTCTCCTTTCTCCATGATCATCCAGGCACTCAATAGCCTTATCATATTAGTCCAATTTATTCATGTGAATGAAGAATGAATCCATTCCAAAAAACATACTATATGATCCCAAAGGAAGCATATTTAGATGTGTTGATGTAGTCATACCATCCAACTCAACTGCACAAGCTCTAACCCAATGGTGAACTCCTCTTTTGTTCCATGTAGCCAAATTAATTAACCAATATTTAGCATTCACTTCTTTATTCAAAAAATTCTTATCCACCAAGTCAGGATTGATATAACTATATTTAGATCTAGGGTCAATAAAAACAGAAACAAATTGATCACAAATCTTACCTTCCATCTCAATATTGGATGCTTGATGATTATCCTGCCTATTATTTAATGTTGTATAAATCTAAGAAACACTTTTTCCAACATGTCCAATTGTCTATGCATCCTAAGCACTATAAATATGAGGTCTACCACCCTGGTGTGGAGGACAATCTCTCTTGTGATGCTCTCCACAACAAGTTCAACACTGTAAAGGCTTTCAGGCATCACCATTATTCTGCTCCTCATACTGAAATCCATGTCCTCTCTGAACTACATTGAACTTCTTATAAGGTGCCACATTCTCCTTACTACTTGCATTCTAATTTACTCCTAACTTCTTAGCCCACTTTCCTTTATTATTATCATTTCCTTTTCAATCATGATAAGGATCAGACTTTCACTTATACTTCACATAAAAATCCTTCAGTTTCCCATTTACTTCCTCCAATGGCTGAGTCTCATCATACTTAATATGATATTTAAATGGTAAAGGAAACCCAATGATGAACCTTTAGACCGTTGTCTAATCATCCTTAAGGTAGGGAACATACCTCAACAACCCCAGAAACTCATATACTCTTCATCTGCCATAGAACCCATCTTCAACTCATAAAACTCCATAGCCTTTCCATCATAATATCTCTTGGATAGGTACATCCTCTTGAAGAGTATTTTAAACTCGTGCCAACTCAATTCTTTTACCTCAATGCCTCTTGCATGCTTCACATATTCCCACCGAATATATGGTATTCCCTTGAGACTGAATATCACTATCATGGCTTCCATATTATTTGAATAATCATCCAATTCAAAGAACTTATTCATCCCAGGTAGACATAATTCTTCATATTTTTGTTTCTTCACATCCCCATCAAAAGTAGGAGGCTTGGATTTCTTGAACTCTTTGAAAAAATGTTACTTCTCACTCATCCTATATGAATCTTGATAGTAGTGATGATGATGTCACTTAGAACTGGAACTAGAATAGAATCCATGAACACTACCTCACCTGTCATGTGTTTCCATCCATCTTCCACCTTAGACTGTATCATTTGTGTCCAACCTGTAACCTGATTGAAACCTACTGCCAGATGCCCCATTATTCCTTTCCAACTATCCATGACTAATCCTCAACTATCCTTGTCTCTATAAATCTGGTAGGCTCTAAATGGTAACTTGACTAACTTCCAATTTATTTACCTGGGCTCTTGCAATTATTTCTTGTAACTCATTCAACATGTTATTGTCTTCCTTAAAAATTTTGAGATATGCCTTCAAACTTCTCAGTGCATATGATATGTCAGGAGAATACTCATCTCCTTATTGTTCAGTTGATATATAAGACGATTCACAGGAAATATAATCCACCATTTTTCTTGTCTTCTCTGATCTTATATCTGCTACAATCATGTCCTATTAGATAAACCAAATATAGACATAATCAAAATCATACCTCTATGAAGTTCAAGGGAGGTTATCTCATCTAAACAATCAGTCTAGATTACCACAACATATATACGTAATGACACCAACATATCAACATCTCAACCTCATAACACAAGCTACAATAATGACCACCACGATGCATGTCTAACCTACTATGCATGATAACCATAACAATCACAATGCATGCACAACAAACATATTGACAACTAAAAATAATGCATAGAAATGACCTATAGCACATTAAGTCCAAGTGTTTGAACCTGGAAGCTCTGATACCATCTTGTGGTGTCAAATATTACCTAAAGAGCATGAGACTCACTCTCATATCACCTTGTAACCACAGCACCCCACATTTACCCACTTCTACAAGCTAACTATTGTAAACATGAGATGAGTGTAACTACGGAATGAACCAATGTCCAAGTTCTAGTTACGGAAGTGGGGTCGAAATGCCAAAAACTTACAGACATGCCTCAGGCACTACAAATCCCTCAAGCTCTTGCAAACCACCCCAGGTGATCAATGTCTGAGTTGGAACTCATTTTCACTAGGAAAACTCCCAAACCACATGCACAACACAACATCAATGTCATTATGAGTTCCCAACTGAATGTGTAGGCTTAATTCTATTTGGTTATGACCCCAAAACCCTATTTCAGAGCTTGCAATTGTGAAATTCTCTAGACCACTACCCAAAATTGCTTGCAACCTGCCAAAAAGTTAACCAAAACTATGATAAAGCCATCTAATCGAAATGCAAGGAAGAACTTGACGTAGACATGCCTAATTCATGATAGACATTTTGTTAAACATATGATAGACATATAAGCTACAAGTCATGAATGCATATTTGATCATAAACCTCTAAATTTCATCTGAGAATCACCAAGAAGACTCAAATCCCTAATTATCTGGCCACAACACCACTTTATAGACCATGAATTCATTAACCATTCCATAGCTTATCAAAAACATAATAAGAGCCATAGATATAATATATCATATAACTAGAATAGAAACCATGGAAAATCAGCCATAAAATCACCATCATAATCGATAAAAATGCTCGTTCATCACAATAGTAAAATATATCATATTAACATATCAAAATGCTGACCAAGTCATGGACTTCCATATACCATGTGACCATAGATTGGGCTAAACCAAATCTCTCTTTCAACCAATCACCCCTGCACCATATTATAACAATGATTGTGGGGTTGTAAGGATTAAACGAAAACAAAATGAATTAGGGCTTCCAAATTCCAAGCCACCTCAACCCTCAACCATAGTGATCTCACCTATATCATCTAGAAATCACTAACATCAAGCAGATTGATCTTAAGAAAAGTTGTTCAAGGCTACATGAACTAGAAACTCAATCCACAACTAAATCAAGGCTATAGAGTGTTTGTTCCAACTCACAGCTCCAGGGTCTAGTAACTCAACCCACAAGGCTCCAAAGTATTCTTCCCAACCTACAAGCTTGAGGAACTAGTAACTAAACCCAAGTTAGTCCAAGGCTCAAGAGCATTTTTTCCAACCCACAAACATAAGTAACATGATAACCAATTAGAAAAAGAAGTGGGAAAGCTACACCACCATGTCTATATAGCAAATGGAAAGGCAAGGCTAAAACCATTTTCAATCCAAGAAAATCTCCATTCTAATGAAAACACATAACAAAGGAACAACATGCATATACCATGCATCTCAAAATGAGCAATGAGATCACACATACAACCTATTGACTGCAAAGTAAGATAATTATAGTTGTTTATCCAATTTTCTCCTTGCTTTTCCTTGTTTTCCCTTTCGTTCTTTCTCCAAATCCAAGTGAATTCTAGAGTGCTCTGAGCATGCTCCAACAATTCTCTAAGTGTGCAAGAGTGTATGGGAGAGAATGAAAGGAGAGATCAACTCAAAACATTCGAAAAGATGTCAAAAGCTAGAAATTGATTCTCTAAAGGCTTTTCATCATTAATGCCTCTATTTTCTTCATTTTCCTTCATTTTCCCTCTAATTCCCCTTGCATGCAAATTTGTGTCTCTTCATCTCCCTTTTCTCCTATTTTCCTTTATTTTCATAATTAAATGCCAATTATGGCCTCTTTTCCTTTTCTAATGCCTTTTCCAATTTCCATAAGCATTATTAATCCACAAGTGATTCCCCCAAAAATATTTTCCCAACATTTAGGTTGGAATAAATGTCCCATGAGCTTGGTCTTATTTTATTTACATGGAAAATTAGCCAAGGACTATTACATCCATGTAGTGGTTGATTTGGCCCGGGTGTTCAAATTGCTATAGCCAATGTAATGATTGATTTTATCCATTTTTGAGGTGTTTCGAATCATGGTTAAATTGGAAAGCATTGGATAGAGTGGTTATTGGATTAAGTATGCATATGAAGGCACCAGTGTGATTACAAGAGACACAGTGCACATGGGCATATTATGTGGTTGAAAAGTGCAATCGACAGAGTTCAAATTGTGGAGCTTGAATTGATGGGAGTATAATGAGTGTGCTTCTAAATAATCTCTTAGTATATCTTAGAGATCAAATGGATATGCATTGAGAATGAAAAGGGAGAGAAATGTTGGATATTGTGCTTAGTGTTTATTTTGAAAATATAATGTGAGTGCTAGTGCATATGAATGTATTTACTTGAGCTTGAGCATTTCATTTATTAAGTTGATGGTGCATATCTCTAATGAGGGATTGTTCTAATTGAGATGATTACTTGATTAGTATGCAAAGATAAAATCTGTAGGCCATAGAGTCATGAAGACTATGTATTATTGATGTAGATAAGTTGTAGATTGCTTCCAGAACATTGTTGTAGTTGTTGAGTCCATTGAATATGTGCGTGTCATGTATTCCTCTCAATGCCATGTATAGATAAACATCAATTAATTTATTTGTGACATAGTGAGAGTAGATGTTTTTCTACCTTTGATGGATGTTTAAGAGGGGTTTGCTGCTGGAGCTCTCTAATGTATGGTTGAGTTTAGTGGTCTGAGATGTTAAATGTTGCTACTAGAGTTGTCATTATTTGTATGGTCAAGAGTGAAGTTTCATGTATATTTCCATGTATATTTTACTACTATATGTTTCATTTTTGAATGCAAAGAGTGGTTGTGTTGTTGATTAGAGTGTTGTTGAGATTGTGTGAGCAGAGTTGTGTGTCTTAGAGAGTTGGCATTTTAATGGTGCTTTTATGTTGAGAAAATTATATTCGGGCCGAGTTTCAAAATGGATGAAAGGGTGGGTCATAAATATTGAGAATGATAGGTCCTTCGTGAAGTGGTCGATTTCCATGATAGGAAATTTGGGCTTCCTAGCTAGTAGTTTCTACCGAATAGTTGATAGGGAGTTGGGGCTTCCTAGTTATAAGTTGCTGAAATATGTAGATTGGTAGGTACTCCCAAAGCCCTTGGGATGCTTAGCTTGTGAGGAGTTGACCAAAAAAAAATTGTTTTGTGGGAATGATCTGGATTTAAACAAGAACACAACAAAATATAGAGATAACCATATACACAAAGATGCAACAGAAATAATACATCATTTCATTAATGTAAAATACTGAAATATGCTTAGAAATAGAAATTTAAATAAACCAGCTAGGGCGATGGTAGCTTATCTCTGAGAAGAGATGTGGTGGCTACATGCCTCTGAATTATGCTACAATGAGGCGCAAATACCTATTTATCATTGAGAAATAATGGAAAACCCTTAACATCCCAAAACCTAACCCTAGAAGATGAAATGCCAAATTGTGGGCCCCATTTGGGTAAATTGGTACAACAATTTCCCAGGGTCGTAACTTTGGCATACGATCTCCATTTGATGCGTACAATAGCTCGTTAGAAAGATCTATCTGAGCACTATAATAGTGGGAAGAACATGGCTAATTATACTCCCAAATTTCCCAGAAAACATCATTTAGGGCCTCAAAACAGCTTCGGAGGTTTAGGACCTGAAAAACTGCTAAAAATAGTAAATTGTGCTACAAATACAGAAACTAAAAAACTGAAAGAGACAGTTGTGGGGGTCCAAATGGGATAGGTGGGTGGCCACCAACATCCGCCTAGATCATTCCTCCCCCCTTAGGAAGCAATGGTCCCCATTGCATTGAGGTCCTCCATATGCTGAACTTGGTCCCTGATGAGCTATTCTGCAATCTCGGATGTGTCCAGTAATGGTGGGAAGCATGGTTAAGGGTGGTACACATTGAACGCTTGGTGCAAGCGGAGGAATGCAGGGATGTTGTGTTCCAAAGCATTATTTCCCACAGCCTTAGTAATGGTGTAAGGACCATGTTGGCGTGGTCGGAGCTTCTTATGGGCTCTTGTAAGGTGTTCTTTTTGCAGACGCAACCAGACTTTGTTGCCCACCTGAAGCTTGTGTCGTACCCCTATGGGTGAGGAGAAGTTGTTCCTATGTTCTGTCATGATCGTATTCCTTTGTTGCTGCTGCTGCGTGGAGGAACCCTTCGTGGGGGTCATGGATGTGGTGATGATCTTCCCCTTACTTTGAGAGTGAATCAGACAAAAAATGAATTTCCTAGTTTCGAAGATGAGCTTGTTGCCTTTCTTAGTAGAGATCAAAGAGGTGGTGGTAGGTGGGGCTACCTCTGGTATCTTGTATAATGAGTTATCCAAAGAAATAATGACAATGCGAGGCCTTGAATCATACACAACATGTCACCTCCATAAGTATAGCTGGCCTACTCATACATCACAAACATCTAGAGGTGTGACATCACACAATACCTCGTCTGTGAAGGGTTTGATGTTGTAGGGACGGTAGCATTGCTAGTGAAATTTGATATCTCTTCCTTCATGAAGCCACCTGATACTGTACAACTGTGGGTGTGGTGTAGTAAGTAGACCCATCTGCTTCACGACTTCTACTTGAATGAGGTTCTTTTGGCTGCCACTGTCGATAATGAATTGCTGTGGTGAACTCTTCATCCACATCTGTGAGTGGAAAAGACGTTCCCCCTCCTCCAGATCTTCGAGATCATTCTTCTGGATATTGGCGATAGCAACGGTGATGTTGGGCTCCGTATCAATGATCTGCTTCCCTTTGCCATTCCCCTTGTCGGGTTCTGAGTCAAGGTTGGAACATGCATCTCATTCTGAAGCCTTCAACTCGGCCACCAATGACTGTATGGTCCGACACTCACTTGTGTTATGAGTGGGACACTTGTGGAACTCACACCACTTTCCTGTGTCCTTCGACTTCGTAGTGTTGTTCTTTTCTTGCGGCTTTGACGAGTTGTCTTGGGTCACCATGCCTTGGCTTTGTCCTTTAGTCTTTGGATTTGCAGATCCAAAATCTCGCTTCTTCTATTTGAACTTTTTCATGAATTTGATAGCGTATCAGTACGTCGTGATGAGTGAGGAGATGTTTAGGAACTCCATCTCTTCTTGGCTATATCTGTGTAGGCAGTTGCAGTATTTTAGTACCAAATGTAGCTCAGAGTCCTTGATACCCAACTGTGTGCAAAGGGTATGAAAAATTTTTGTGAACTCCAGTGCATCTTAGTCTCTTCCCTGCCACAGTGTAGTCCATTTGATGTATTTGTCCTCATAACTTTTGACAGGGTAGTACTGCTCCTTAACGGCATCCCAAAATGAATCCCAAGTGGTCGCGGCTGAAAATAGTGAGCTCGTACTTTCATTCTTCTCCTCGCAGTAGGTTTCCCACCAGTCCTTGATGTGGGAGGGCTGCTTTGAGAAGAGATAAAACAATACTTTCTCAATTGGAAAATTCATGAACAGTAAAATAACCATCTAGTATATTTAACCATTTATCTATGACATCTAAATCTATTTGAACCTCTAAGATGGCGATTTCAAAATCAACTTGTACCTTAAAGGGCATGGCATTTCTAGAGTCGCTGTTATAAGCCGATGCATTGCCTCTGGGTAACTGCTAAAGGATCTGTGCAAAGTTGTCCATCATTGCATTCCATTGTCGCTCGAGGGCTTCTCCGAGCAAGATTTTGATAAGATCTCCTGCCCCGTCGTATTTGTTTTCATTTACCATGGGAGGCCGCTGGGATTTGTGAGATTGGTCTTGCAATGGTTGAACTAGTTCAAGCCCTAACTCCTTACATCCTGACCTCATTGGGGACATGAAAAGAAAAACAGAGAGAAAGCAGACTGCTCTGATACCACTAATCCAGATTTAAGCAGGAATGCAACAAAATATAAAGATAACCATATACACAAAGATGCAACGGAAATAATACTTCATTTCATTAATGTAAAATACTGAAATATGCTTACAAACAAAAATGGAAATAAACCAGCTAGGGTGATCATAGCTTAAACTGAGAAGAGATGTGGTGGCTACATGCCTCTGAACTATGTTACAATGAGGCTTGAAGGCCTAGTTATTGTTGAGAAACAATGGAAAACACTTAACATCCTAAAACCTAACCCTAGAAGATGAAACGCCAATTTGTGGGCCCCGTTTGGGTAAATTGGTACGTCAATTTCCCGGGGTCGTAACTTTGGCATACAATCTCCGTTTGACACGTAAAATAGGTGGTTAGAAAGATCTATCCGAGCACTACAACTTTGGGAAGATAAATATTAGTCCATGGACCCATGTTGCTCCCAAATTTCCCAGAAAACGTTGTTTAGGGCCACAAAATGGCTCCGGAAGTTCAGGACTCGAACAAATGCTAAAAATAGTAAATTGTGATATAAATACAGAAACTGAAAAATTGAAAGAGAGAGCTGTGGGGGTCCAAATGGGATAGGTGGGTGGCCACCAACATCCACCTGGATCATGGAAAATATACCCAAGTAGTGGGCTTTATTCCCAAAGTAGAGGGAAAAAGGCCCAAGTGAGAAACATTTGTTTGTTCATTAGATGTATGAGTGGTACCCTTGATCAGATAAGGGGCACCTATGGTGATAATGGAGCAAACTTATGTAAGTTAGAAGAATTTTATTTCTAAATTTAATTATGTTTTAGCATGATTGGCGTAGGTTGACTTGAGATAAATTTGTGATACTTGGTGGTTAATTGAATCCACAAAGAACACTATAAATAAAGATAACATTGATATCATTTGTCGCATCCAATATCATCTTCTCAAGTGGCATTACAAGATAAGAAAGGAGTCAAACTACCTTAGGTGAGGTTGAGCTTGAAGAGGAGAAATATTTCTAGTTTTTCTTATGATTGTAGAAGGCTGAGCTAGCTCAACAATCAAGGACAACATTTGTCGTAAGTTTTGACTTATTGTTATGATTATTTTAGATCGCGTTTGAGGAGAGAAGGGTAGAAGTTATGATCATGTGCAAAGGTTTATATTCAAAAAAATTTAGGAGAGGATCAAGCCATAAAAGGAGACCTTAACAAGCCTTAGTTGGACTATTTTGTTAGGCTGCATGGTCTCAAGGTCCATGCAAGGAATTATTGGGGTCATCGAGACCTAGCATAGTTTAACCTTAGCTTTGGAATAGGGAGAGCGTCAACCCTCAACAGAGAAGTGACGTGTGAAACAAGTGTGAATATGATTCTATTCATGGAGAAGAGTGTTGTAGGTGATGCATTTAAGTATGTACTTGAATGGGTTAGAGTAAAGAGTGTTGAATAGCTTATGTTTAGTGAACTTGAGGAGGCTAAATCACTATGTGTTGCTCGTATAGAGGAGGTTGAGTTGACAATGATTTTGTGTGCATGTTTGCTAGGTTGGAGCCCTTGTTTTGTAGCACATGAATAATGATATAAGGGGAAACATAGAGACTCTATAGAGGAAGGCTTTTAATGCTCTAAGTATAGTGATTGAAGTGTAAGATCGTTGTTAGAGGGAAGAAAAATATAGGCCCATTTTTAGTGACATTGGTGGAGATTTTTCATTGGTAGAAGGCAGATTGAGGAGCTGATGTGTGCAAGAAAATATGAAGTAGAAGAAGACCTTGTGAGTATCTAGGGAAGAGGAATTGGAGCAACATATTATCTACAAGTACATGTTTGAAAGGACTTCGAGGTGTTCAAAGAAAGTGGAATGAACGGGGTGGTGTAAGCACTTCTTTAGTAAGCAAGTAAACATGTTCTCATTCTTGGGTAGATTCATAGTCATGTGTTGTTTACTTGAAGCCCTAGTTTTCCTTATATCAGGGCTAATTGCAAGGGACATTATGCTTAGTACAAGGACCCTACATTTGTTGTATTAAAGTTGTAATACAAGCAACCTTTTGGTTTGTAAATCTATTGTTTACTTCTTTGTTTTAGTTATGTATATTTTCCATTGTAAAAAATTCTTGGCATTGTGGCATTTAGTATGTTCCTTTATCATGTTTTAGAGATATACCTAATTCTAAAGTACTAAGGAAAAATGAACACAGGATCAAAACTATTTCGAAGGGATGGCTGAATCAGAGTGTGCACATGTTAGGTCCCTATAATATTAGTGTATGCAATATATTGTTATCCTTGTGCCCCATAGAATCCCACTGTTATTATTTTTGTTCCCTTACATTATTATTTTTATGTAGGCCCTAATTATGTTTTGATAGTTAGACTGCTATATATACCAAGGAGGTCTTTTCATTTGAATCATCCAATAATTATTCATTTGTGTTATGTAAAGGATGTTCCCCCCTCAATGTGGATTAATATCTATTCATTGATCTATGTACTTATTTTGTTTCTGTGTTATTTTGAGCTAGAGACATAACATTTCATATTAGAGCTTTGGATCCAAGGTTTTGCTACTTCAAATAGGTCATCCTAGAATTTTCACTATAAAATATTTTCTGTGAAGATTCAAAAGATGAAACATTTACCACATGGATTCAAAATATTTATTAATTTCTTATAATAAATCTGTATCCTTTTTCGCTATATGTTCATAGATGTTGTCTAAGAAATATAGGGTTCTGCATGCTCTATGATTCATCTCAAATAGGTGACCAAGTGAAAATTGTCATAACTTTATCTTTGTTGATAATATTTTAATTCCAAAAAAACTGATAGAAATTACATAGAAATTTATTTCTCATGGACGAGTTTTAGAGCTAAAGGTAGAGAAAATGACACGTGGCATTCCATGCAAGTTGATATAATTAACTAGTCCATAATCAGGGCATTGTGGGAGATTTGGTATAACTTTCCCTTGAAGAATGCAATTTTGGTCTAACTTGTGAGGTTAAAAATAAGATATAAAAATATACCTTAGGACGAAGTTTCAAACCTTGGGAGGCTGAGATTACATATATAAAATAATTTGAAGATCAAGCTCCATAAAGAAAGAAAAAAGGTGTTTATTTTTTAAATTTGCATAACTTTTGTTTGAAAAATAAATTTGAAGTGATTCAAAGGGAATAATGAAGGATATATATCAATAATTGGTTCCAGTATGCCTCACAATAAAAAAAGTGGATACAACCAGTAAGTTGAAAGAAATCGCTTCTATGACACATGATGAAGAGGAAGAAATGCAACACAATATATAAACATTACAGGACCAAGTGCAACAAAATTCACTCTCACAAAGAGAAACCAAAATTGAATATATTGGTTTAAAAGTACCAATAAAATGGGACTTAGGAGGTTTGAAGATGGTTTAAAAGTAGACATGGAAGTGATGATGAATGTCAAGGTTGAAGAGTTGAAGGAAGGTTTGAAAATTTTGTTGCAAGAAAGGCTTCCTAGTGGTGATGCGTTATTCCATGAAAATAAGGATGAGGAAAATATACCACATTACAAAGATCGATATGAGGAAGATTTATGGAAAGGATTCAGTAACATGCATACTATAAATGGTGCAGTTATTTGATATACATGATGTGAAACACACAAAAAAGGTATGAATTCCATCTTTATATTTAGAACCCAATCAATTTGTATGTTATCAATGGCTTTGTTCTCGTAAAGCACTATTCATGTGTAAATTTTTTACGGAATAATTGATAGCAAATTATGAGGATACAAAAAGAAATTTGTTCTTTAGCTAATGATAAATTTGAAACAAAAGGGTTCAATTAAAAAGAACATTGAGGACTTCCAAAGATTGAACATCAAGGTAGCTCATACTCTATAGGAGCATCTGATCGATGTCTTCATAGTGAATCTATAGGATAACATACAACGTGAGGTTTTCCTTTGGGAAACTAAGTAATTAGAGAATGCATTCAGGCTGGCAAGAAAAGTTTAAAGCAAATTTATGAAAACAAGGAGGCCTATCACTCACAATTATAAATATGGAAGTGTTTTATGCTCCTACATTCCCACAACCTAAAAATTTGACACCACAACAATTGGAGGAAAAAAGAGAAAAAAAGCTTTGTTATAGTCCTGATAGGAAATACAGTAAAGGTCATAAGTCTGTTGAGAATAAATTACTTTATGTAGATTGCGAAGAGGAGGAAGAAAAGGAATAAGAAACATCAAAAGAACAAGATATACATTAGGAACCAACCCCAGGGGATGAAAAAGAAGAAATGAATCTAGCCATATCTCGTAATGCATTGGTCGAAATTACCACTACTCAAACTCTCAAAATAGAATAGTTTATCAAGAACAGAAAGATAATAACATTGATTGATACAGGTAGTACTCAAAATTTTATTTATTTTAAGATAGCCAAGGATTGAATTTCTTTCTATACCCAGAACCAAAGTGTCAAGTGAATATTTTGAATGGAGAAATTATAAATTTCTCATGGAAGTGAAACAATATCAATCTAACCATTCGGGGACATCTATAGAGCTGTCCAATTCTTGCCATTCCAATGGGTGGTGTGGATGTTGTATTAGGAGTCAAATGGTTACAATATTTAGGGGGTGATAGTTTCTAATTTTCAAGAACTTTTCCTCAAAAAATTCTCTGAAGGAAAGGAAATTGAATTAAGGGGCATCACATGGAAACCTAGGAAGAGAATTACCTCTAATGGCATAACAAATATTTTGAATAAGGAAAAATAGTGGGTAATTTCATAGTTATGTTCAATAGATGTTCAAACATCTAATTCATCCATTTCTCCAGATCTCCAAAGCATCCTTGACAATCATTCAAAGGTATTTGAGACTCCCAAAGGTCTCCCACCTATTTGTGACCATGATCATGTTATTCACTTGATTCCAAGAATTTTTCATCCAAACATTATATCTTACAGATATCCTTATGCCCAAAAAAGCTAAATTGAATGTATGGTTGTAGAAATGCTAGAGGTAGGTATAATTCAACCTAGCCAAATTTCTTTCTCTTCCCCATTAGTATTGGTGCACAAGAAGGATGGATCAGGGTGCACATGTCTAGATTATAGAGAGCTCAACAAGCTCAATATTAAAGAGAATTTTCTTGTTCCTAGCATTGATGAATTTTTGGATGAACTAATTGGAGAAATTTACTTCATAAAGTTGGATCTTCATTCATGATATCATCAAACTAGAATGAACACAAAAAGAATTTCGAAAACAACATCTAGAACTCATGAAGGTCATTATGAATTTTTGGGGATGCCTTTTAACCTTGCTAATGCACTTTCCTTATTTGAAGGTTTGATGAATTCCACTTTCAGACCCTTCCTTAGAAAATTTGTGTCAGTATTTCTTGATGATATATTAATCCATAGAAAGTCTTGGAAAGATCATATTCAGCATGTTGACAAGGGACTCAAACTATTGAAGGAGAAAAAATTGTATACCAAATCCTCCAAATGTTTCTTTGGAGTACAAGAAGTGGAATATTTGGGGCATATATTTGTATCCTATGAGGGTGTTAAGGAATACCCTAACAAAATTAAAGCCATCAAGGAATTGAAAATCCACACAACCTTAGGACCTTTTCAAGGATTTCGTAGGTTAATAGGGTATTATTGCAATTTTTTTAAGAATTATGGGAAGATAATAGAACCTCTAAAAACATTATTGATGAAAGATGCATTTTTTTGTACTCCATTACCAACTAAGGCCTTTGAACATATTAAAGAGAGAATGTGTCAAGCTCCAATATTAGCTACACTAGACTTCAAAACAACCTTTATTATAGAATTTGATGCCTCAAGAAATGGAATTGGTGTTGTTTTAATGCAAGAAGAAATTTATTTAATTAAGGAAAAGTATTTATAGAAACCTATTTATGAGAAGGAAATGTTGGCAATACTACATGCACTGAAGAATGGTGCCCTTACCTAATGGAAATATACTTCAAGGTTAAAAAATATCATGAGATTCTTAAATACTTCTTGGAACAAATATTATCTTCAAAAGTGTAGAAAAAATGGGTTGCAAAGAACTTGACTTATGGATTTGAAATAATCTACAAAAAAGGGAAGCAAAATGTTTTTGTAGATGCACTCTCAAGAAGGGTTGAGGAAATGGAAGCATTTCTTTGTTTCATTTCTGTTATCTAACCTGTTTGGATAAATGAATCAAGGGATGAATGTAATAATTATGAAGAGGTATGTACACTAACTCAAAAGTTGCAACAAGTTCCCATTGCATCTAACTCATTTATTAGGAAAAGTGATTCATTGTGGTATAAATATCACTTATATCCATGTAAGAAATACTTATATCTATGTAGGAAATCTGAACTGAAACAAAAGTTCCTTTTAGAATTTCACACCTCTCCTATAAGAGGGAACTTAGAATTTTTAAAAACATACCAGAGGGTCAAGAAATAATTCTTTTGGGATGGACTTAAATCTGATGTTCAATTTTTTTTTAACATAATGTTTGGTTTTCCAAAAAAATAATGTTGAGACAATTATGAACTTGGGTCTTCTACAACCATTAGCCATTCCAAGGTAGAAACGGGAAGAGGTATCAATGTATTTTATCACATGTTTACCAAAGTATGAAGGAAATAGTATCATCATGGTGGTAGTTTATTGGCTTACCAAGTATTCACACTTTTGTGCATTATCTCATCCTTTAAAATCCACTACAGTCACTACCGCATTTACAGAAACAATTCAAAAGCTACATGGAAACCCAAAGATTATTGTAAGAGATAAAGGTTCCATTTTCAATGGAAATTTATGGACAATATTATTTTGTTGCCTCGGTACTCAATTATCTCATAGTTAATCTTATAATACTCAATATGATAGAAAAAATAAGAGAGTGAATAAAAGTTTGGAAGGATATTTTCATTGCTTTGTATTTGATAAACAATAGAAATGCATCAAGTGGTTAGAACAGTCATAATGATGGTATAACACTTCCTTCAATATCACAAAAAATGTGACCCCATATATGGTGCTTTATGGATATCATCCACCATCCATCATGTCACATTTAAGAGACAAAATTTTCTTAGGTTAAAACAATGCAAGATCACATAGAGCATGAACAACAAGTTCTCCAACTCTTAAAGGATAACCTATCTCTGGCACAAAATCGAATGAAACAATAGGAAGGTTAACTTCACAGTGAAAGAATTTTTGATATGGGAAATTTAGTATTTTTACAGCTACAACCATACAAACAAATGTTACTGAATCAATCCAAGAAGGATAATAAACTATCACCCAAGTATTGTGGCCCTTACAAGGTGTTGCAAAATATTATTACTATGGCATACAAGTTGGATCTACATAATTCTTCATGAGTATACCTAGTTTTCCATGTTTCATGGTTAAAGAAGCTTATAGTTGACAAGTGTCCAGTTCAAACTGTAATTCTAGAACTTGATGAGGAAGGAAAAATCATATTAGACCCCAAATTAATCACAGAAAGAAGAATCCAATAGCTATGGAACTATTGGGAACGGGTCCCCTGGGGGTCAATTTTGCAGTTAAAAACCCATGTTTTGGGGCAAAAGGCTCGAATTTTATATAAATAAATGTAAAGTCTCTACATTTTGGGGTTGTGGAGTGCAAATATATCTAAAGTCAAAAAGGATTTTCCACCCTTAGTCTAGATAGGTTTTGTTAGTTTTAGAGATCCGCCCTTAGTTCACGGACCATGGGATTGTATAAAAAGGATGTCTTAGAGGAATCTAAGGGAGCCAATAAGTGAAGTAGAAGTACTGGATGAGTCTTTAAGGAGCTAAGAGAGAGAGTCTTAGCATAGGAAGAGGCTCTACAGCTAAGTGTGCAGAAGCCTAGGGTAGAAGTCTGCAACTGAGTGAGTGGACCCCTACAACAGTGTGCATAGGGTAGATAGGGTCTATATTGAGAATTAGAATCATCAATAAAGAGAAGTATTATGAAATTATTGTGTACTTTCCATTTGTGAGTGCATTATTTTACTTATGCTATGAATGTTACGATTATGATATGTTGAATACTGGGGTTATGAGTTAATTCTATATTGATACGTGAATCTATGTATTTCATTTTGTCATATGAACAAGTAATAATATAAGTTTGTGCGAAGACAAATGTAATGTATGTTAAAGTTAACCAATACCTAAGCTAATCTGCGTAGATAGAGAAGTAAGGATAATTATAGAGGCTCATAAGCACCTGATCTGTCTATTTAGGGTTAGCGAAGGATGATTAGAGACTTTTGTGGAGGCTTTAAGGACAAATAATAGGATTACATTGATAAGACCTAAAGGGCTTATCGACATGCATGAAGGCAGAGTGAAGGTTTAAAAACTGACATCAAAACCATCTCAGGGTGCGAAAACTTGGTTCCTGCATCTCCCCATACTGGTTTCGGTGATACTTCAGTCCACGCTCTGCTGATTGATGCCGAAAGGGCCAGTAGTGTAGGGATTTTCTTGGCTACTTAATGCTGAACCTGGGTCAGTGTCCATCAAGCCAACAAATCATTCCGTTGTTGAGATCGGGATCTGTATAACAAGATGTTTGATGTCGCATCATTTGAATCCAACTAAGAAAGACATCGAAGGTTGGTTAGATATAAAGATCCATGAATTCGTGGTGTAAGAGAACAAGAATCCACAATTGACAAAAAAATAGAGGCTGGATAGATATTTGTACACATAAATACACAAAATATTCTTTTGTTCCTTCTCGGTTGAGTTATATGAGTGGATCGCAAAGTTGTCAGACAGCCAAGGGAGGTCGAGGCTTGACAATCTGATTGTTTGGACATCGGAGTTAATGTAAATATTGGAAGCCTCTAAAGATAATATTACGTGCACTGTCAACCATTGGCTCGAATGCATCATATGAGTATTTATAACAGAGTTCGCGATAGATACTTCTATCAATTACAATAAAGCAGAGTGCTGCTTCTTCAAGGGATTGTGAGGTAAGTATTTGAAATCACTAAATACTTGGATTAAGATGACCTTGTGTGAAAAATGGGTCATGTAGTTACCTTGATGTTTGGAGCTACATGAAGTGGAAGGTATTTCTGGGATGGAGCAAGAAAAGGTCTGGAGTATAGCCCACTGATTGAGCCTCCTTTGAGTGACGACGAAGGAGTAGTGGAGTCTTCTCCACTGAGTGCTATTCAGCTGATAATACAAGGGTTCCTGTGAATACCCACACAACCTCCATCCTTGTCCCATCCATCCACACTACCTCCATCGTCACCTTGACCACTCACCCCATCGCCCACACCACTGCCACCTCCACTAGTGTTCAATATGGAAAACTGTGTAAAGCTACCTGTATTCAAGGGAATAGGAAATGAAGATCAGGACCAGTTTTGGTTTGTCGTGAAGGCTGTATGGGAAGCTCAAGGTATCATGGATGACCAAATGAATAAATCTATGCTAGTTAGTGCTTTGTAAGACCGTGCACTAACATGGTACATTAAGTACAACACTGATAACCCAACGTCTGTGTTGGAAAATATCCAGACTGCGCTGAATAGAGAATTCAATAGACCCAAGTCTCAAGCACAATAAATTGTGGGATTCAAGAAGATCATGATGAAGCCTGGGGAGATGCACTGGGATTTGGATCAAAGATTGAAGTGTATGATCCATTAAGCCAACATGAACCTAACTGAGGGGAAACACTACGAATGGTTCATGGCCTCGCTCCTACCCCACCTAAGGGTTGCGCTATCACAACAAAAGATTGGGGCCCAGGTAGAAGCTCTCGAAATTGCAATGAGTTTGTATGAGACACCAATGCAGGATGCTAATTTAGGGGTTCAACAGATTCATGTGAAGTTGTAGAAGCTTTGCCTCGAAATGAAAAGTCTGAAGAAAGACAAAACAGCTCGGCCAGAGGCTCGCACAGAAGTTTGGTGCCTAAAATGCAAAGGTCACGGGCATGACAAGGATCACTGTACAATATTTGTGAAAAATGTTGTAGTATGGGGACCAATGCCTCTATGGCCAGAGGCTGAGTTAGGGCCAAATGTAGTGCCCACGCTATGGTGTGCCATATGCCAAGTAGTTGGGAAACATGTGACCGACAACTGCCATTTGCTGCAAAAATTTGTATAGACACCAAAATAGCTCTTCTACAATTTCTGTCAATCAGTAGGTCATGATGAGCAAAATTTTCATAGTTACGTATTAATGATGGATAGGAAACTTGCATACAGGGTGCAAGAAGAAACACGGCCCCCAAACCAAGGTGCTGGGCGAGCTCGAGGTGAGTATTAGGGATGCAGCCAAGGCCGAGGTGGAGGGGGGCTTTGTAGAGGTCGAGGGTAGCTTATTTGTTACAATTATGGAGGACTGGGACACTAGGCGAGAGACTGTTCAAATCCAATGCAACTGTCATGCTGCTACAATACTCAGTTTGATGATGCGACTGAGGATTACCCTATATTGGTGGCTAAGATTCACAAGAATGAAGCGCAGCCCCCGCCACTGATGTAGAACCTATAGATGATGAGGGTTGAGCCTCGCAAGGAACACCCTAGGGTAAAAATTATGTTACGGAATGGAACGACGACTAGCGAGGATAAAGGGAAGCAGCCTCCGGAAGGTTAGTGTGTCTGCAAAGCACCAGAAAAGGAGACTAGGTTTGACCTAGAGTGCACAAAAGAAACATTTATGGAAACAAAAAAAATCTTCACTGAGGCCTCTACCTCAGGAAGTGAGGAGAAACCAGTTGAATAAATGGACCCATCCGTGATTACCATGTTCTTAGAGACCTGCATGAAACTTCTCCATGATAGTAAGGTTGTGAAAGGACTGCAGGAACTAATCAATCAGTGTGCTAGAAAGGATGGCACTACTGGTGAACAACGCGTAGTCAGATAGCTTGGCAAGCATAAGGCAAGGACTGGATGTGAGGTGAGACTCACTGTGCAGATAGGGGAATATGGAATGGACCAAGTTATCTTGGATCTAGGGTTTGATGCAAATAGTTTGCCAAACAAACATGGGAAAGAATGGGGAGACATGCACTCCAATGGTATTTGATCCAGTTAAGGATGGAGAATCAATGGAAAATTATCTGAATGCGGAGGCTGCACGGGTTAAGGTGCGAGTGCACTAGAGGATTTTGAAGTAATATATATTGTGGATGATAGCAATCCCTACCCTACACTACTTGGAATCGATTGGGCCACTGACATGAATGCGGTAATCAACCTAAAGAAGAAAAAGATGATGTTTGAAAAGAAATCACTCCACGCAGTGATGCCACTGGATCCTGCAGAAGGACCATGCTGTACAGAACCAATTCGTGATTATGAAAGTGATGATGATTTGGACTAGATTTACAAGATAGCGATGCGAGACTAGGATTGGGTAAATCCAACAATAGACAAATGTAATGCATGGGACCACGAGAGCTCCTAGACATTAGATTCGGACGAAGACTTTGAGCACTAGTAGAACTAGCTACATGAAGTATCTACGCTACGTTTTAATTTGATGACTAATTCGTTATGTTGCATATCATCAGAGGTAAGGAATATGCTTTACTGTGATGGTATAACTAATGTTGATCACTTTTTGGATGTAATTGAAAGAAAAGTGTCGGAGAAGCATCGCTTCCAAGCCTTCGATTGGGCACTACGTGCTACAACTGCAAGATGGTGGGGTACACACAAGGATAATTTCGATGATTGGCGTGAATATAGGAGGATGATGAGAATACGTTTTGGACAACTGAAAGTATGGATGACAGACAAGTATGATGGAATGGATGATCCGCGTGACCACCTGGCAAAATGGACTAAGTCTTATGGAGCTGAACCCCAACCGGAATGGTTGCATCTGTTTTTCATATCCTGGATGTCATACCAATGAATTGGTACTTAGAAACAGAGCTCCACCATGGCACTCAAGAATGGGACATCTTGCACCAGGGGTTTATAATGACATTCAACTTTGAGGATGGATTTGACTGTATTTATGCGGTGCTACAGGAGGTTAAAGCATTGACCTTTAGAATACTACAGGATCCCTTTGACCTGATTCAACCTGATTGGGTTTCCCAGTTGAGCCACACACTAGAATGCTGTAACGTGACTGCTAAAGAAGAAGATGAGGATCCTAGAGAGATTAATATTCTGAAAACTGAGGGTCACCACGAGGTTGAAGGACCACAGATAGAGGATCTAGACATAACCACACCACTAAAAACTAGACAGATCAACATTGGCATAGAAGCGGAGCCATAATTTGTGAAGATTATGAACTATTGGGATGATGAGAAAGTAGATAAGGGTGCTGAGCTCCTCTGCGAATATCAGGATTTGTTCCCCACAGAGTTTTCTGATCTGAAGGGAATAATAGGAGACCTAGGTGTCATGAAGATCACCCTAAAACCAGACATGAAACCTGTGAAACAAAGACCTTACCGCCTTAATTCGAAGTATAAGGAAAGAGTCTGCACTAAGTTAGATAAGATGCTTGTGGTAGGTATTATTGAGTCGGTAGAAGAATTTGATTGGGTAAGCCCAATAGTGGCTCAGGAAAAGAAACAAAAAGAAGAAATAAGGATATGCCCGAATCTCCAAAAATTGAATCACGCTTGTGTGCATGATCCTTTCCTGACCCCATTCACTGATGAGGCCTTAGATAATGTAGGTGGCCAAGGAGCATTCTCTTTCACTGATGGGTTCTATGGGTACCATCAGATCAAAATCGGGCCTGAGGATAGAAGTAAGATGACCTTAGTGACTAAACAGGTATGTTTTCAGTACACCGCAATGCCTTTTTGGCTGAAGAATGCGCCATCAATCTTTTTGCGTGTAGTCATTGCGGCATTCAAAGAATTCATTCATAAATTTCTGGAAGTATACTTTGACGATTGGAAAGTGTTTGGATTGGTCAAGTGACATGTGGGAAGTCTATGCCTGATGCTAGATACATGTAGGAGATACCAGATTGTGCTCAATCTAAAGAAGTGTTTGTTTTGTGTCCCTTTTGGGATCTTGCTAGGTGATGTGGTATGCAAACAAGGGTTGATGATAGACCCCATGAAGGTCATGGTGATAATCAGCTTGGAGGCATCAAGGAATGTGAAACAGCTACGCACAACTCTAGGGCATACTGGATACTATAGGAAGTTCATCAAGACCTATGCCCAAATCAACGTGCCTATGGAGAAATTTTTGAAAAAGGATGCTATGTTTTGTTGGAATGATGAATTTTAGAATAGCTTTGATGTGATGAAAGAGAAAATGGTCACCACGCCAATTCTAGTCTTCCCAAACTGGAAGAAGGAATTTCATGTGCACGTACACACATCATGTATTGCAATGGGGGTCGTTCTGACATAGGCTAGTGAGGGAGAACTGGATCACCCTATAGCATTCGCAAGTAGGAAGCCTTCTAAAGCAGAGAGAAATTATTCCATGACAGAGCGCGAAGGATTAGATATGATGTACATGCTCCAGAAGTTCAGGCACTTCTTGTTGGGTGGACACTTTAAGATGTATACAGATCATTCCATGTTAAAGTATCTGGTCAAGAAGCCTATGTTGGGGGGCAAAATATGTAGGTGGCTACTATTGTTCTAGGAGTATGACTCTGAAGTTATTGTAAAGCCAGGACAACTGAATGCGGGACCTAATCATCTTTCACACATTGAAACAGGAGAGGAACCTACTAATTTGGAGGAAAGGTTGCCTGATGTGTATCTCTTTGCAATGTGCATCACAAAATAGTCACTTTGAAGATATTATCCACTTCTTGAAAAGAGGATGAGCTCCAAAAGGTTATACAAGTCAACAAAAGAAGGAACTAGTCATGCACGTGGCAGACTTTTCTGTCATTGTAGGGCACTTGTACAAAATGGGGTCAGACAAAATATTGTGATGTTATGTGCCCAACTTTGATTGAAGTAGCATCCTCTCTATGGCTCATGGAGGAGCTGCAGGAGGACATTATGCAGGGAAAGCAACAATAGAGAAGATTCTACGCGTTGGGTTGTGGTGGACAACCTTGCATAATGATTCGAAAGCATATTGGAAGGCATGTGATGTATGTCAAAGGATTGGCAGGCCTTCACGAAGGGATGAGCTGCCTCTGATGACATAGGTGACGTTACAACCATTTGAGAAATGGGCGATTAACTTTGTGAAGTTGACTTAGCAAACACCTTTCATACTCGTGTATGGCGTAGAAGTTGTGATGCTCATGGAATGCATTGTACCTAGTCTACGCATAGTGGCACTCACAAGAATGGAAAATCATCAAGCCTTGGAAGAGAGGCTCGCATAGCTAGCAGAGGTTGAGGATGACCGATTTCTAGCTGGATTTCATCAACAAGTTATAAAGGAGCACGAAAAGGCATGGCACGATCGACACATCATCTGCGCACCTTCAAGGTAAATGATCTGGACTTGTTATATGACAGTAAATTTGATAAGTTTCCAGGGAGATTTAGGGTGCACTGGCGAGGGCCATATGTCATCAAGGAGATTACCGATGGTGGAGTAGTTCAGATGGCATGTGAATGGTAGCTGATTGAAGCCATACACTGGTGATCTAGCTAGGTGAATATATGAGGGAAGCACAGTCATAGCGCTCCACGCAGCTGAAAGGAAGCGTGAGACTATAAACTACACTGCTTGGGTCAGAGAGCTGTGTGATTGGGGAACTACGCAGAATGAAGAAATATCACCTAGCCCACAGAAGCACACAAGAAGCTACACTACCAAAGGAAAAACCCTGCAGGATCACCGGAAAGTGACCGTTATAGTCACCGTTCATGATTTCACAATGAGAAAATAGCCAAAGGGAGCAGGGGGTGACATTTAAGTCATAATTTATGGAATAGATCATTCAAAATGTACTTCCAATCTAACATTAATGAACCGATTCTAGGTGGAACGATTAGATTTGAATTTGAAAGTGCCTATAAATTACAAGTGGCTACCTAGCGGAAAACACTTGGCATTTTGAGAATTGAGTTTTTGAGCTCCCAGACACACATGAACCATGACACCTTTGATGTTTTGCTATCAAGTTCAATATTTGAGACATTGACAAAGGAAAAAATCAACCACGACGTTTAGTGGAAAGATCGGTGAGCATGCACTTACTAAGGTAGTGAAGGAAAAATTCAAGCTAGTAAATAAGCCATGCAGCTACGCCATTTCAAGTATTTGTGACCCTGCGGTCAAAGTGGTGATGCAAATCTTGGCGGGGAAAGTCATGTGAAAGTGTCACACAGATGAAGTGTCGGCACCAGTAATAGCTTTGGTGACCTAGTGCATGCAGGGAGTTTAATTTAACTAGGCATGCTACCTCTACAGTGAGTTCCTCATGAAATACTGTGAGGCACAAGAGCATAGTAAAACTTTCCACTATGCATGGCTATTGTTGTCCATAGTGTGTTGGTTGCATGGGAGCTACTTGAAGACAGTCGACTTCCTCCGGTCGTGCCGGACCCACAAGAGGTAGCGAAGTTCGCTTCGCTATGGGTGATGAACGACTGTGGGTGATGAAGGACCCTCAACAGATAAAGGACAACAATATCTTCTCAATATTGATGGAAACGAGCATCCATATGGCCATCAACTGCAAGCCACAACTGAAGCCTACAAATTTTTAGAAGTT
Source organism: Pinus taeda (assembly GCA_000404065.3). Classification (NCBI taxonomy): domain Eukaryota; kingdom Viridiplantae; phylum Streptophyta; class Pinopsida; order Pinales; family Pinaceae; genus Pinus; species Pinus taeda. Next base: position 70,885 of record APFE030449775.1, on the reverse strand, counting down.
GCAGGAATACATGGAATTCAAGGTTGACTTCCACCATGTCTTAATACGGGCGCAGAAGGACCCTGAGAAGAAATGGTTTGACCTACCATACTTAGCCACCAATTCTGCAATTGCAGTAGTGCTCGATTGTTGGATGGTAGATTGGAACAATGTCATGGACTTGACAATGGAATCTAGCAAGACTGTCGCATAGCAGAAGAAGGAAGAAGCCAAGCTGAAAATGGAATAGCTAGCCATAAGGACGAAAGAGGATGTCGATGCCAAGGCTAAGACAGAACAGGCTACCACGTAGCAGGCGAGGGGACAGGTAGATGTGGAGGAGTGAGGCTCTGACTGGAGTCAAAAGTCACCTTCCTCAGAGATCGAGGAAGAAGATGATTAGACGAAGCAAGGAGGAGTGGACTCGGAGACGACTCTGTTCTGCACTAAGTGTACCAGAGATCTAGAGAAAGTAGTGTCGTGGAAGAAGTCCAAGGCTAGCAAGATGTATATAGATCCAATCACCTTGGCAAAGGAGGACTTAAATGATATAGGTGATACGACGCGGGATGCCATTGCTGAACTACTGCAATAGTTCGAGTAGCAACAGCATAAGGTGTTGGGTGCTATAGATATGGGTCTGTGTAAGGTGCAGATCCGCGAATAATAGATATAGACTAGCGCGGTGTCAACTAAATTGGTGCCCAACACCTTAGAAGCTGCAGGGAAGGGATCCCCAAGTAATAGTGTTGCCAGATGGAGCACTAACAATAGAGATTGAAGTAGATAGACCCACTGTTAGCACACTCAAGAAAGTTGGACTCAACTTGCTCATGCTTCCAAATGAGGTGCTTTACCTTTGCATGATGGCGTGATCATGGTACTTCAGGTCTGTGAACAATGTGCGCTATAGGTGATGAGTGAACAGAAGGTCAACAAAACCCAGCTAACTGTGCAGCAAGACTCCAACCTCAACCTTTCCAAAGACATTACAGACAAGAACTAGTGCATTACTACCATCGTGACTGACACATGGAGGACTGTCCTGGAGTTGGGTATTCCTGAGGCTGAGTCGATAGATGTGAGGGTTCAGAAGATAACTGCTAGAGTGCGCAATGCATGGACTGAATTGGCAAAGGTTCAACTAGAACTGAATCTCAAAATTTCAGAGTTGCAGTTGAAGAACCAGCCTTCGACACCAATAGAGATCAGAGAGCAGTGTGATATCACTGTGAAAGATGCGGTAGTAGCAATAAAAAGCATAGTGAAGGATTGTACCATGCTCTTCGAGTAGTCGCTAGAGGTATTCACTTACCTGCAAGAAGATCCTATGTTACACCGACTGGAAACAAAAGCATGAGAGCTACAACAACACTACGATGAAGTCAAAGTGACAAGGTGCACTGTCGCCATCACACAAAGGTTAGTTAAGCTGTCGAAGGCCAAGGCATTGAAAGAGCAGGTAGATGCAACTTAGCACAATGAAGCTGTATTAAAGGCTCTCTTGAAGCCTTTGTTGGACAAGGCATACTTGATCATGACAACTACTAAAGGAAACTTGGATAGTTTGCAGGAAACTAAGTAGAGGATTAAGTCAGATAGCGTAGGGCCAACGATAAAATAGTTGGTCAAGGAGATGAAGTAGGTGGCAACATAGTGCATCGTTGAGGTAGCAGTTGTCCAAGTCAAGGTGGGAAGTCTTTGCAACAATATCTTTGCAACAACCAAGTGACTTGAGGGCAAGTCACCATGTTAATGTTGGGGGCCTATCGGGAACAGATACCCTTAGGGTCAATTTTGGGGTTAAAAACCAATGTTTTGGGGCAGAAGGCCTGAAGTTTGTATATATAAATGTAAAGTCTCGACATTTTATGGTCGAGGAGCACAAAGACATCTAATGTCAAAAATGGTTTTCCGGCCTTAGTCTAGATAGGTTGTGTTGGTTTTAGAGATCTACCCTTGGTCCACAAACCATGGGATTGAATAAAAATGAGGTCTTAGAGGAGTCTAATGGAGTCCATAAGTGAAGTGGAAGCACTGGATGAGTCTGTAAGGAGCTAAGAGCGACAGTATTACGTAGGAAGAGGCTCTCCAACTGAGTGCACAGAAGCCTAGGGTAGAAGTCTACAGCTGAGTGCGTGGACCCCTGCAGTTGTGTACGCATGGTAGATAGAGTTTGTATTGAGAATCTGAATCATCAATAAAGAGAAGTATTATGAAATTGTTGTGTACTTTCCATCTATGTGCGCGTTATTTTACCTATACTATGATGTTTTGATTATGCTATGTTGAATATTGTGGTTATGAATTAATGCTATATTGATGCGCGAATATATGTATTTCATTTTGTCATATGAACACAAGTAAGAATATATGTTTGTGCAAAGATAACTGTAATGCATGTTAAAGTTAACCAATACCTAAGCTAATCTGGGTATACACAAATGTAAGGATAATTATAGAGGCATGTAAGCACCTTAAATACCTATTTAGGGTCTGCGAAGGATGATTGGAGAGTTTCACAGAGGCTCCAAGGAAGAATAAGAGAAGTACATTGATAAGCCCTAAAGGGCTTATCGATTTGCATGAAGGCAAAGTGAAGGTCTAAAAACTGACATCGCAACGATCTGAGGGTGTGGAAATGTGGTTCCTACATCCCCTCATATTGCTTTGGGTGAGACTTCAATCCACACTTCATGGATTGATGTCGAAAGGGCCAATAGCGTACATATTTGCTTGGCTTCTTAACGTTGAACTTGGGTCAGGGCCCATCAAGCCAACAGGAACAGATAAATTTTAGATTATCTCAAAAGTGGAAGAACATACTTATTAAAGAATCCACATGGGAGGATAAGTATTTTATTCAAATGGAATCCAAAGATACTTAAGCGTTTAGGACAACACGTTTTTCAAGGAGAGGAGCATGTTAGGTCCCTATACTACTAGTGTAGCCCCCCTATTGTTATTGTTGTGTCCCATAGAAGCCCATTATTGGTTTTATTTTTCCCTTACATTATTATTTTTATGTAGGCCCTAATTATATTATGACCCTTTAGACTCCTCTTATCTTTTAAATCATCTAAGAATTATTCATTTATGTGTTGTAAAGTAGGTTTCCCCCTTGAAATGGACTAATATCTGGTCATTGATCTATCTTCCACTTTTATTTTTGTGTTATTTTCAACTAGAAACATAACATCACAATAAACATATGGAGAGGGAGTTGGATTCCTTTTTGTTCAAGAACTAGCAGCATGGAAAATTTGGCCACTAGTATGAGGTACAAAGATATATTGGATGGTGTGTCTAACTATAGTCCCTGGAACAAAAGAATCAATATTTTCTTGTTGTTGAACATGATTTGGGAGTTTTATGACAATGAGATTCAAAAAATAATTGACCGTAAGGAGTTGGAGGTGTACGAGGAGCTGGATATGAAGGTTAGTCTTATCATCCTAGGATGGTGTTAAATATCACTTGATACATCATCTGACTAGGGAGAACAATATAGGAAAGATGTGGAAGACTCTTCAGGTCTTGTTCTAGAATAATAATAAAAATCGATTGTCGGTATCGAGAAATAAGTTGAAGAGCACCCAAGATGTTGGATAGTGAAGGTGTGAAGTTTTATTTGATGAGATTTTGTCAAGTTTGAGATGAGCTAATTTCCATTAGAGATAACATTCCAAAGTCTAAGTTAGTGAGGATTTCTTTGAAGGGATATTTTGAGGAATGTAAGCCATTTATCAAAGGGATAGTCACTCAAGATAAGTTGTCAAATTGGAGTAGGTTATGGGATGAATTCATCCAAGAAGAACTCCGGGATGAGGATTTTCACAAGAAGAAGAATTACGTTGAAGGTAACATGGCTCTTGTAGGATAGAAAAAGGGAAAATTGAAGAATGAATTGAGGAAGTTGAAGTGTTATACATGTGGCAAGTATGGTCATCATGAAATTAAGTTTCCAGGGAATAATAAGGGACATAATGAGAAGAGGAAGGTGATAACTAGGGTAGTTAAATCCTTAGGTAGGTTGGATGACATCTCAAGAAGGTTAGATGAGGGCTTTTCTCTAGTTTCTCACTTCTTCGAGGGAATTATTGATGAGCATGCATGGTACATGGATCACAGAGAATTGAAGCATATGATATGTTTACGTGATGTTTATGAGACATTAACAAAATGCGAGTCAATTTTACACATGGAGGTTGGTGAAAAGTGTTTAAACTATGTTTGAGGTTTAAGTGTTGTTCCATTCAGGATGGATTCAAGTGGGATTTTATGAGTTCAGGATGTACTATGGGTACCAAATGTAACAACCCCTCCGACATTTACCCACTTGTATAAGATTTCTAGGGTAAACATGAGATGAGTGTCACTATGATATAACTTGACCTCCAAGTTCCAGTTATGGAAGTGGGGCTGACTAAGCAACAACTTATAGCCACACAACAAGGACTACACAGCACACAAGAGCTTGAAAACCACACCAGGTGATCAATCCCTATGTTGGAACTCTTTTTCATTGACTTAAAACCCCAACCACACCCTTCACACATTGTTCATGTGGTTATGAGGATCCAACCACACCCATAAGCCTACCTACATGTCGTTATGGCTGAACATTCCTAATTCAGTGCATGAAATCACAAGATCTATGCCAATTTTTATGGATGACCTCCATACCATTAACCATAACTACCTATAAGTTTTTAGAATTATAAATAAGGTGATGAGAAGGATAACCTAAAAATTTTGAAAAAGATATTGATGAGAACATGACTAGTACATGATAGACCTTTCACAGAAAATATGGTAATCATGAAAGTTACAGGTCATGAATGCATATCTGATCATAAAATTCTAAATTTCATTTGAAAATAACCAAGAAGGATCTTGTACCATGCATTCATCAACCATTCAATAACTTATCAAGTCATGAGAGAGATCCATAGCTAGAGAATATCATAAACCATGCATATAACCAACATATAACCAAAATATAAACTATGATAAACCAACCTTAAGGTCACCATAATAACTAGTACAAGCGCTCATAAATCACAATAGGGAAATAACTCATATTAACATATTAAAATTCCAACCAAATCAAGGACTTTCACATGCCACGCGACGATAGATTTGGTTGAACCAAATTTATTTTTTAACCAATCAGCCCCATTCTATATTCCAAGCTATTAGGTTTCACAATTTTCATGATTTCCTGATTCTATTCCTTAGTTTTAATGTTGATTTCTTTCAATTTTCTCACATTTATGATATATTGATTGGTATAACATAGCAATTATTAGGAATTAGCTCACTTTTATTATTTTTCATTTTATATCTGTTGTTTCAATTATAAAAGTGATAATCATTCATTGTTGAAATTTCATTATGAACAAGGATTTTGTGGCATATCATGCAAAGTCAATACTTGATGTTGTTTCTAGACCGTCCATAGTAAGATAAATATAATGTTGTTTCCAATGAACCATGGAAAATAAATATAGGTTGATTCTTATTTAAGGAAATATGTTAGTGATAAGGTGCTTGATTTTCTTGTCTATGCAATATTAAGACTCTTTGTAACTAAAAAAGAGCATATTAGAATCTTTAGATTTGTAGGATCACTCTTTATTAAAACATTTACTATTTTATCCCCCTCAACGTTAGTATATAGATAGGGGTTTTATGTCCCAAAAATAGCTTCTTGTAATTTTTCATCCACTAGACAGTTGTGTCAACATGTGCTGACTCTAAGAATTTTCGTAATATGATGTAAATTTTTCACTATTGAGAATTAATGTGTTGTCCTGATCTTTCTACAAGGTAGTCCAACACTAGAAGTTCGGGCCCACTCCTAGACAAGGCATTGCATTGTTATATTATTAAGTTCACATTTTATCCTCTTTCATTGATCATGTATTCATGTATCTATTAGATTAGTTGTAAATTGTGTGTTTCCTTTGAGTTAAGATAATATTCATAGCCACAATATCGATTTTTAGATGGTGCTCCTTTAGAAGTCGATTCATAATTGTTATTTCTTTACTGTTGTTTCCTAGAGGTTATATCTTAATTATTGGTGCTTTAGTATTATTATTTATTTTCCTCTCGCTATTTATTTCTTTTTGTTTCATGAATATGATTTTCTAGTGCTCCTCCTCTAATTTTGCAATTGTTGTTTCCTAAGTAGAGCTTCGTATTCTACAAATTTTAATGGCATTTTGTGTTTAAGAATGATTATAATATAACGCTTTTGAGTGGTTTTTAGAGAATATGATTTTCCTTAAGGATAGATTTCATTAATACATGCTTTCAAGTTATAAATTGATTCTTTTTTTTAGTTAATTTCCTTGATGTTAGAGGATTAATTATCATTAGGTTTAGAACCATGTCTTGCAATTACTTTGCAGACAACCTTGAAAGAAATAGATGAATCCTTGAGTTGATAATTTCATGTGTGATAGTTAGTTGATCGTTTAGAACAAATAATTGTCCCCACACAAGCATCAATGTGGGATCATAACGGTTAAACCAAGAAAAAAATCATCGAGTGCTTCCGAAGGCCAAACCACGTCAACCCTCAAGCACAGTGATTTCACCTGTATTGCACGAAAATCACTAACATCAACCAGATTGGTCTATACCCAAGCTATCAAGGGCTCTAAGAACTAGTATCTCAACCCAGAACCTCTAGGGAATCAAAGTTGTTTCAGGGATCCAGAGCATTTCTCCCAACCTGTGGGCTCCAAGGACTAGTAACTCAACCCACAGCCTCCAGGGAACCCAAATTATTCCAAGGCTCCAAACTTGATAACCAATCATAAAAACCAAATGGAGAACCCACTACACCATGGTTATCTATGAAATTGTAAGGCAAGGCTGAAACCACTATCAATCCAGGAAAATCTCCATGCCAATTTCAACACATATCTAAGGAACGACATGCATATACCATGCATCCAAAAATCAGGAAGGATAACACACATGCAACCTATTAATTGAAAAGTAATCATGTTGTAGTTGTTGATCCAACTGCCTATTTGCACTTCCTTACTTTCCTTTCTTTATTTCTCCAAATCCAAATGTATGCTAGAATGCTCCAAGAATACTCTAAATGTGCAAGAGTTTAAGAGAGCCAATTGTTAAACTAAAAAAGACACCAATTGTTTATTTGATGCCTTTTTATTATTGATTACTCCTTTTCTTCATTTTCCCTCTAATTTCCATTGCATGTAAATTTGTCCCTTCACCTTTATTTCCTCCTATTTTCCTTTATTTTTATAATTAAATGGCATTTATTGCCTCTTTTCCTTTGCCAATTTCCATAACCATTATTAAACACAAATGATACCCACTATAATTTTTTCCCACCACTAAGCTTGGAATACATGTCCCATGGCCATGGTTTTATTTTTGTTTACACAGAAAACCAACCAAGGGTTGTTACACCAGAGCTCAGATACAACATTTTATCTACCTTAGTGATCGACGCAAAAGGGTTTGAGGTGATATTCCAAGATAGAAATGTGAAACTTGAGATTATATGATGTAAATCTATTAGATACATTATTGGATTCAGGAAGCATGGTCTATATCGATTGACAAGAAAGCCTATAGATCAAGGGGAGAAGAAAGTTCTTGAGAAAGAAAGGTAGTCAAGTTCGAGTGGGAAGTTTTTGGTTTAGTGGGAGAATTTGCAACCCAGGAAGAGCTCATGGTCAGTGGGAAGTAAGGATACTTTTATCGATAGAAAGGAGGAACTATGTAATGGCTTGAAGGAATTTTAGGAGGTGAGGAAGAAAGGGTCTTCTAGTGGTAGGTACACTACCAAGGATAATGTAGTTAATTCTACAATGTATGGTACAATGGTGGATGCCAAATATTGGGTTAGTGTTGTTGAAGAGTTACTTTAGAGAAGTAGAATTACCTATGTTTCTAAGAGGGAGTGTTGAAATGTGTAGCTTGAGAGGTACTCCAAAAACCCTTATGGTACTAGATTTGTGAGGACATGACCCACGACTGTTTTTTGTGGGAAATGTACCGAACCAGTGACCTTTTTACCCAAAATTGTGGGTGAAAGACCCAAGTGAAAAATGTTTGTTTATTCATTGGATGCATGAGAATGGAATGGGCTTATGTAAATGAGAAGAATATTACTTCTAAATTTAATGATGTTTGAGCATGATTGACTCAGGTTAGCTAGAGCTAAATTGGTGACCCTTGGTGGCTAATTCACTCCACTAAGAAAACTATAAATATAGATAATGTTGATCTCATTTTTCACATCCAAGATAATCTTATCAAGTAGCATTACAAGATAAGAAAGGATCCAAACTACCTCAGGAGAGGTTTAACTTAAATAAGAGAAATATTTCTATTTTTTATTATGATTATAGAAGGACAAGATGGCTCAGCAAGCAAGGAAGAAGTCTATGGTAAGTTATGTATTAATTTTATCATTGCTTCAGGTTAAGTTTGAGGAGAAAAGGATCAAAGTTTTTATCCTATGAAAGGGTTTTTGTTCAACGAAGATTAGGTGAGGGTATAGCTCTAGAAGGAGGCCTTAATAAGTCTCGAATGGACTTTTCTGTTAGGAAACAAGGTCTCAAGGTCTATAGAGGGAATTCTAAGCATGGCAGAGAACTAGAAGAGGCCTAGTTTGACCTCATTTTTGGAACATGACCAACGACAACCCGCAAGACATCAATGAGGTTTGAAACAAGTGCGAATAGGCTTGTATGAATGGAGAAGAGTGTTGAAGGTGATGTATTGAAATATAACCTTGAACGGGTTAGAGTATAGTGTGTTCAAGAGCTTATGTTCAATGAACTTGAAGAGGCTGAATCACTATGTGTTCCTAGTATAGTGGAGGCTGAGTTACTAGTGATTTTGTGTGCATGTTCACTTTGTCGAATACCTTGTTTTGTATCCCATGAATATTGGTTTAAGGAGAAGGATAGGAAATGTGTGGAGGTATAATTTTGGTGCCTTATGTACAATGATTGAAGTGTAAAATTATTGTTAGAGGAAATACTAATATAGGCCTATGTTCAATGACCTTGGTGGAGCTTTGTCATTGATAAAATGTAGCTTTGGGAGATGATGTGTGCAAGAAAATATTAAGTAGAAAGGATCTTATGAGCATCTAGGGCAGAGGTATTGGAGTGTCATATTCTCTAAAAGTATAAGTGGCAAAGGACCTACCAGGGGTTCAAGGAAATTGGACTAAAAGGGATGGTTTAAGCACTTCTTTAGCAAGTAACTCAAGTTGTTATTCTTCTTGGATAGATTGATAGTCAACTATTGTAGACATCAAGCACTAGTTTTTGTTGTATCATGGTTAATTGTAAGGGCCATTATCCTTGGTATGGTAGCCCTATGTTTGTTATACTCAAGTTGTAATACAAGCAAGTTTTATGTTTGTAAATCTATTTTGTACTTCACTAATTCATTCTTGTACATTTTAGTATGTGAAAAGTTATTGGTATTGTGATGTTTTAGTGTGTTTGTGATCATGTTTTAGAAATGAACTTGATTTTGAAGTGCCAAGGAAAAATCAATAGCATTCACCAACAAACTATTGTAGGAGTGATGGCTCCTTGCTATTAGTGTCCAACAAATAGTTACAAAGGGAGTTGGGGATTTCTAGTTGGTAGGGGCCACCTACACTATCTAAAATAGACTTAAATAATAATAAAGAAGAAAACCACATAGAAGCAAGGTGGTTTTTATCCCTTCAAGGGTTTCCACTAGAAGAGCATGTGTCACTTATGCATTATTATCTTAATGTTTTACATGATGTTTCTATATTGTTGATGTTGTAGTTGCTACATGTAATGATTATTCTTTAAAGAAGTTAAATATAGAAAAAAGAGAATAAAATCCCTCACAATTGATTCACCCCTTCCCTCTCAGTAGTGACCTAGTTATGAACAATTAGTATCAGATCTTGGCACCTTCTAGTGCAACTTTATTTTAGGAAGATATATCATGGGTAACTGGGGATGGTTTGTAGCAAATCGAGTTCCTTTTGTTCATTGACCTGATTATGCACTACGGAAGGTGAGATTGGAAGTGTATTTCATGTATCTTTGTGTGAATTTTTTTCTCTCTGTAAAGTATGGTATGAAGGATAAGTTTGATGAGGAAGCCAAGAAGATTATTTTGGAAATCTTATTAAATCATGCTTTAGTTGTGGTGAGACATTGTCAAACAACAAAATAAATTATGGATAAATTTCACTAGATTTATGAAGAAGGAGGCTTAGGTTCTTTAAAAGGAGCTAAAGATCCTTGCTACTCAGATAATGACACATATGAAAAAATGTTATTTCTCAAGGTAAATAGAAGAACAAGGAAAGAAAGAAGAATGCCATTCAAAATGAGGATTCCCAGTCAATTGAAATTGAAACCCGTGTTGTGAAAACAATCGACAATCAAGAAGAAACATCTCTATATGAAATATAAAATATCATAGTTGATAATAGGGACAAGAGGAAACTACTTGATATGTGTGATGATTTAGAATATGACCTTAAAGAAGATTTTTTGATAGCAAAAACTTAGTTAGATAATGAAAAAGGAGTTGAAGAAGGGATGGGAAAACACCTAAAGGGAAAGGAAGATCAATGTGAAAAGTTAGAAGTTGAGGTTGCTTGTCTAAGAAGTGACCTAGAAAAGGCTAACAATCAACTATCTCAATATAAAAAGCTAGAGAAAAGTGTTGAGGTCTTAGATGCAATTCTCATCAATCAAATATCGCCTCTCATCAAGACCAGTTTGGGTTCTAAAGAAGAATCATGCTCCATGAAAGAGAAGGAGAAATAAGTGAACAAAAATGTTACAGAATATCATAATTCCCCAAACAATCCAAAGGAAGCCATAAGAAGTAGCAGCAACAAAGAAAGTGAAGGAAGAAAAAAACTTATTTATAGCAATAAAGACAAGCAAATCACAACAACAATAAGCGACAAAATTCAAGAGGAGAGAAGAAGTAGCTAATAACTTATCCTTTTTATGGTACAATGAATCAAAATCTATCAAATTTTATTTTATGGGTACTATTTCTCTTGCAGTATATTTGGACATCGAGTAATAGAATGTAAATATTTTGCGAGAAAATAGATTTTGTTGAAAGAAAACATGGAAGCTCATGATCCTGTTGAATGTTTCAAGTGTGCAAACCTTGGCCAAAAACATTTTGTTTTCATATTTGGAAGGATAAATCCTACAAAGTAAGTATCCCAACCATTGTAGATAAATAAAGTGTTGAGTAAAATGGAAGCTCCTATCAAATATCATCATACTAAAGTTTAGAAGCAAACATATGAGATGCAAAAGCTAGACCTAGTGGACCTCCAAAGGACTTTATGGACAAGAATTTAGTCCTTAATGCTTCATCTAGTGACTTGAAGGAGGATAACCTACTCAAGGGGAGTAGATCCTTGATTTTTTCTCAATTTATGATAGCTTCAAGAGAAACAAATATGACATTTTCATTTAGCTAGTTATTTTTAGGTCCACAAGATAAATAAGAGGTGTGGATGGAGAGTGCACAAGATGAGGGGGAGTTGTTTCGGGAAATCAAGGTTTTCTTATCATTTCTACTAATTAGTTTAGTTACATATTGGCATGGTTTGCATGTGTTGGTGAAATGTATCATTTTTCTAGTTGGATCAAACTAAAGAAAAAAGAGTGAAGCAAAGTGTAGACATGTTGTGTTTAGGAGACTCAAAGAAACTCACGTATATATTTTTGTATGCGTACAAATATATATTTAGGGAGTTAGGGGCACTATTGGAACTATAAATTATCTTTAGGTTCTCTAGTTGTTGTGCTTGGTCATCAAGGGTTTTCATAAGGTCTGAAATTGTCTATGGAGTTATGTTGTTAACCATAGAGATTTATCTTTATTTATGTTTTTATTAATGTTTTTTATAATATTGTCATAGGAAGTGGTATTGCTAAAGTTTGGGTCAATTTGGTTTACTAATGATTATCTTTCAATGTTGGTTATATGTTGCATGCAATTTATGTTACTAATGTTAAATTTACTAAGATTATTGTGATCACAACTTTGATAGAAGTTTTATGAAGGATGATATGAACATAAGCGTGGATTTCTTGAGAGAAATTTCAATTAATGGAGACCATTAAGAGTTGACATATGTTCAAGGGTAGCATTTCAAATGTTTCTAGGAAATTAACAGATTATTGGTATTATGATCCTCATGGAGGATATCATCATGTTTCTCATGCCATGCCTCACATTTATTTATTATAGGATTTTTGAATACTTCATGATTATAATTGTATGTTGATAGAAAAAGTGATGGATTCTTATGATGATGCTTTAGATGGTTGAGGAAAGAGAACATAGATAGAGTTTGTGTTGTAAGAGTATGAAACCTTTGAGAAGAACTATGGTTTTATTATTTTGAATCTCTCTAATGGTAAGTGATATATTGATGAGGAGATGTATTTCTAAAGAGTTGTTCCCAGTTTATTATATTTCCACAAGTTATGCTTTGTCATGTTATTGTTATAAAATTATGAGAGTGTGTTAGCTACAACTAGCTATTGATAATGTATAGTTGAATGAGCCTTATTATGTCAGTGTAATATTTATACTAGGGTTTGATATATTATTGATAATACTATTATTAATGAGGCATTTTTCTACTGGTGTTGATAAAAAAATATTCACAAGGGCGAGTTGATTTTTCTCCTTGTGAAGGAAGATGTATGCATACTAAGTATTGATGTGTATTACCATTGTCTTGTTAAATCTCATTAATAGTTGTTATTATTGGGTTGGATTCATTGCTAAATATTTAGATAAGAGAAGGCTCGGTATGTTGTTGGAATGTTATTTTCTAATTAGTGGTTTTATAGGAGAAGGTTGGCATGTTTGTTCTACCTTGCAAGTTTTTACTCTTTGTCATTAACGGGGAGAGAGAAAGATTAGATGGATTGGTTCCTCTAGGATGTTTCCATCAATGCCAAACAAGGATACTTTTTGCATTATTGTGGAATCCTAGCATTGATGTCAACCTGGTTGTGAATCATGGTCCTAATGAGTTGTTGGTGCTACAAAATATTAGATTGATGTAGGTTCTTGATGGGTTATGGCATTCGGTGGAGAAAATTGTAAAAATATTAGCCTAAAATATATACATGTATTTTATATGAGAAAATCATGTATGTACGCATTTGTTATGTAGGAACTTCATGTACATGGCCCTATAGGTGTGCAAAGAAAAAACATAGGCACAATCCAATGAAATTCCCATGGTAAAGAATGTGATCAGGTTATTTGGCATGATCCTTCAATGTTTACAATTATTTGGTCCAAGAAATGAATGAATGTTTATTGGTTGAGTTTGCATTAATTTGAATTTGTCTATAATGCCCATGTTGATCAGGTCCATGTGGCATGGATTTGGTCCTCCATGTAGCGGTTGATTTGGTCTAGGTGTTCACATTGGAATGACCAATGAAATGATTGATTTCATCCATTATTGTGGTTTTAGGCATCATGGTGAAATTTGCAAGTGTTGGACATAATTGTGGTTGAATAAAGTGTGCATATGAAGACATTAATGTGATTGCGAGAGACATACTGTGCATGGGAAAAGCATGCGATTGAAAAGTGTGATTGACATAGGTTATATTATCAAGATAGAAGTAATGGGAGTATGATGAGCATCCTTTTGAAGAATTTATGAGTATATATTATAGATTGGATGGATGTGCATTGAGAATGAAAATGCATTGTAATGTTGCATGTTATGGTTAGTGTATGAGAAACGACAGTGTTATTTCTATAGCATATGGATGTATTTACCTGAGCCCGAGAACTTTTGTTGATTAAGTTGATGGTGTATATCTTTGATAAGTGATTGTTGTAGCTGAGGTGATGTCTTGATAATTGTGCAAAGGTCAAATTTGAAGGTTGTAAAGTTGTGAAGACTCTATATTATTGAGGCAGAGAACTTATAGACTCTTTCCATAACATTTTTATAATTGTTGAGTCAATTGAATTTTTGTGTCACTTTAATTAATTTCAATTCCATGTATTATTGAGCATGAATTAATGTTTTTGTGAGATGGTGAGAGAAATATGTTTTCTTTCTGTGATGTAGGTTTAAGAGGGTTTTTTTTTGCAACAACTTTATAATGTATGGATGAGTGAACTGGGTTGAGATGTCAAGTGTTGCGACTAGATTTGATACAACTTGTATGTTTGAGAGTGAAGTGCCATGTATATTGCCATGTATATGTTACTATTATATGCTACATATTTTAGTGTAGAATGAGTTTGGTGCTAATTAGAGTGTTGTTGAGATTGTGTGAGAAGGGAGATGTGTGTTAGAGAGAGATGGTATTTCAATGGTGTTTTTATTGTTGAGAATATTGTATTAGGGCCTAATTGGAAAATGGATGAAAGATTTACCCATATAGAATGAGGAGGTTAGTACCATTGGCAAGTTCTTCCTTTAAAAGGTATAAAGTTGGGTCTTCCTAGATAGTAGTGGCCAACAAATTATTATAGGAGTGGTGGCTTGCTGTTGGTAGTGGTTAGAAAATAGTTACATAGGAAGTATGGGCTTTCAATTGGTAAGGGCCAACTCTAGATGTAAAAGATTTTTACTGAATAATAAAGAATAAATCACCAAAATAGTAGGGTGGTTTTTATTCCCTTGAGGGTTTCCACCAATATCACTTGTGTCCCTTGTGCATGATTGTCTTAATGTTTTTCATGATGTTTTTGTATTTATCATGTTATAGTTCCTGCATGCCATGAAGTTTATGTTAATTTTGGAACTAGGTTAAAAACTCATATGGATGATATGATGATTGCATTAAATTCCCGTTTTTAAGAGGACCAAAATTGACCTAAATATTACCTCATTTGGACAAGGAAAAGTTGGTTTTGGAATTTATGAACCCACTCATGTATATTGGATTAGTTCGGCCCTACACATGCATATAATTTTTCAGGTCAACCTCAACATAAAATGGACCCTCATGGAAGTCTATAAATATAATATACCTCAAGATCATTTGATCATCATCATCAAACATCTTCTTCTATATTCATCTATTTTTTTGGCACACATAGGTTTGTTGGAGGGAGCTTGCTCGGGATCTGAAGTTTTTGGTTTGAGGTTCGCACAAATTAGGGTTTCTATTTTCTGGTCGCATGTACACCATAGGTTAGATCTGACTACAGTCACAGGCACACAATGCCTTTGAGTGTGACTAGGAAGGCCTAGTCACTTTCATAATAACCTTAAGGGAGTGACTAGGGTTTTGAGGTAGTTTTGGGAGGTTTAGTCCTCAATCGCTAGCATCCAGTGTTTCACGGTGTGATTGCGAAGGCACAAATGCTCACATATATACTTGAGTGGTGTGATTAGGGTATGATACAAGTCTAGGTAAATTCATCCTCAATAGCGTTTTTTTCGTTCAAAGGAGCAACTGGAAAAGTTATAACTGCTCACATACATTTTCTCAGGGAGTGACCAGGAAGTTACAGATGCTCGCCGAATATCTTAATGAGTGCAACTAGGGTTATGAGCTATAGCTTGACAGTTGATTGCAGTTGACCACTAGATGTCTGAAGGCTTAAAGGTTTCTCTATGTTTTATAGTAATTATGAAAGTCTTCTTCTGATTTGGATTGTGTAAATCAATACTCGATGATTATATATTAGACTCATTGTACTCTCTACTGGAATATTTTATGAAAATATAATAAGAAGAGGATTTGAAAGGGTTTTCCCCCTAATGGAATTTTTTATTCCCTATTCTTTGACCAATATGTTATCTCTTGTGATTGTGCTATTGTCTCCTTTGTCATTGCATATATTGTTCTATCCTCGGTTACTATTTATGATTGGAAACATTGTAAATAATTGGATGCATTGCCTAGTGAAGAATTGAATTGAGTTGAAGTAATAGAAACAACATAGAACAATCTAAAAAGTTAACATGGTATCAGAGCTAAGGTCAAGGATAATCCCAAAATGAGACAAGAATTGAAGCCACCTTCCTTGGAAACTTGAAGGATATTTTCTACTCAAAGTCAAGATGTGCTCCTCTACCTTCAAGGAGCATGAAAAGTTGGGTGATGCATCAAACTTTGCTGGATGGAAAGTTAGGTTGGAGATCATATATGACAACAATGATGTGTTGGAATATATTCAAGGAAGAATGCTCGAGCCTCTAGAAAATGATTATGCTTCCCTCAAAAACAGGTACAAGAAGGGTGAGTCCAAAGTAAATAAAATTATAATTGATGGTTTACAAGATCATTTACTTGAATATGTTGGGAATTTAAGGAAGTATAAATACATGTATGATAAGATAGCTGACATGTATGAAATCAACAATTTGAATGAGATCATCACTTTGAAAAATAAACTCAAAGACACCAAGATGAACGAAGGAGAAGGAGAAGTTGTACAATCGTATATCATGAGGATATCTCTCCTTACAGATCAATTATAAAGTGTTGGGGAAAATGTGCCTGCCAAGGAATTTGTGATTGTGACTCTTAGAGGTCTCTCTGTTGAAAATTGCAAGAAGAAATTCTAAAAATAGAAGTGCTAAAAATAGCACTGCTATAAATAGAAGTTTGGGTACCAGTGTTGGACATAGCAACAAGGAATGAAAAATGGAAGTGCAAAAGATAACATTGCTATAAGTAAAATTTCGGGATGGATTCCAATTTTAGTCGGTCCCTGGACTAAAATTGAGAAGTAAAATTCGAATTTGATCTTAACAGCTGTTTGAAAAATAATTAATTAATTCACCATGAGTTAATTAGTTGTGAAAAATAAAACATGAATTCTGTGTGAGGACATGCAACAGTTTCTCCATTTATTGAGGAATTTAGCCATTAATTAAAGAGATAAGGATGAGTGGTAATATTATGTTCTAATTAGTTAGCTTAGTTAACCGAGTCAAGTATAGTTAGATTAATTCAAATAGTTTGTTGAATTAATTGTGAGTTCAGTTAGTTAATGCATGCTTGCATATAACTACTGTACTTCAGATAACTGAATATTCTCTCATAAATAACTCATGAATGTCAGTTTAGTCAGAGACCTAGTTGAGATCAAAGGAAGGGATAGTGTACTATAAGTTGGAGGATTTTTCCTATAAAGGAAACTCATCCATGTAGAAGGAATAATCTCCTTCAGGTTTGTGCAGTGATTTCTGAGCCACTTGAGCAGTGTGAGGTGGGAATTCACACAAGTGGAAGCACTAGACCCCAAGAAAAATTGCGCAAGGAAATAGGAGCCTTGTAGGGCAGAGGAGAAGATTTGTGAGAGGCCTTTGACTATCTATGAGCAATAGAGGGATTGTAGAGAGAGCAGGATAGCTTGTGAGCTGATTCTTTTTGTAATCTGGACTATTTTCCACTTGTACGATATAGAGATTTGGGTTTTACGCTAAGGCTTTCCCCAAGATTATTCTTTTGTGTTATGTGTGATTGATTTCTAATTCTCAATTATATGTGTTATCATTGATCTTGCTCAATTCGATTAAGCTTCCACAAAGTTTGTTGTAGAAGTAGATCTTGTATTTTGCTTTAGTATATTGCATCATTTGTTGATCTATAGTGGGAAATTCTACATGGTATCAGAGCGAGGTTTTGTAGAAAACATTCTACATGGTATCGGAGCAAAGGTTATAGGAGTTGAACAATATACTAGAGGAGATTTCGAAGTTTTGAGTTTTTGGGCCGCAAATTTTTAGAGCAGATCTGAAAATTGTATGCAAAATTTTTAGAAACAAATAGGTGATCTGGATTCCTTGCAGAAAAGGAATACAATTCAGAAAAAAACCTGTTGAATCAGAGTTTGGATGAGGGAGATATCTTTGATTTAGAAATAGCTCCTTTTCCTGAAAATTTCGTGACGGTAAGACAAATGAAACAGATTGGTGTTCTAGCCAAGAACCCGTATGCACTTGAGGTACAAGATGCATGAAAATACTTGAGGAGCAAGGAAAATGTTAGATACATGGTGGTTGAGAGGGAGAGTACATTACCTCTCAACATGCAATGCTAGAAGAAGTCTCAGACAATTGTGGAGGAGCCACAATTGGTGAAGCAACTTCAGAAGGTTGTGGAACAACCACAATTAGAGATGCTAAGAGGAGACCGAATGGAGGTATCCACTCATGTAGAGACCTCTAGTAGGGGGAAATTTCAAGCCATGTGGCTAGAGGGATCACATGCATCTATACCTCTAGGTCGGAGGTGGGCTGATGTGGAGTGATAGTCCCAAGAAGGTAGGGATAGGGGTAGGATCATTGAGGTACCCAACCTCTCTGTTTAGACCTTGCTACTGAAGCCCCAATGAGGACTAGTAGGACTGGCTGAGTGGGTAGAGGCAGATGCAGATGGAGTGGTAGAGAAAGCTATAGTGCAGGAATCCCAAGACAGTGCAAAGCTAGCAGGCTACAACAATGTGACAGGCACATGAGTGTTGCACCAGTGCAGTATGGCATAGAGAGGTATGCAATGGTGTGAGATGCATGGAGTGTTGTAGCAGCTCAGAGGTCATAGAGGGAGCACTTGTTAGCGGTAGATGGAGCTTCAGCATTTGAGGATGTTTCTAGCCCAACAAAGAGGTCAGTTTGGAGTTTTTTTGTTTCGAGAATTGTTGGAGCAATAACACTTGGGAGAAGTGCTGCACACAAAACATTCCAAAGGTTTAGGATTCGGTTCGAGTTGAATGCCTTTCTTGTTGAGAGGGAGTGTTGAAAATTACAACAAGAAGTGCTAAAAACAGAAGTGGTAAAAATAGCACTGCTATAAATAGTAGTTCAGGTACCAGTGTTGGACATAACAACAAGGAATGAAAAATGGAAGTGCTAAAATTAATATTGCTATAAATAGCATTTCGGGATGGATTCCAATTTTAGTTAGTCCCTAGACTAAAATTGAGAAGTAAAATTCGAATTTGATCTTACCAGTTGTTTGAAAAATAATTAATTAATTCACCATGAGTTAATTAGTTGTGAAAAATCAAACATGGAGTCTATGTGAGGACATGCAACAGTTTCTCCATTGATTGAGGAATTTATCCATCAATCAAAGAGATAAGGATGAGTTGTAATATTGATTTGTAATTACTTGGCTTAGTTAACTAAGTCAAGTCTAGTTAGATTAATTCAAATAGTTTGTTGAATTAATTGTGAGTTCAGTTAGTTAATGCATGCTTTCATATATCTGTTGCACTTCAGATAACTGAATATTCTCTCATAAATAACTCATGCATGTCAGCTCAGTTAGAGACCCAGTTGAGATCAAACGAAGGAACAGTGTACTATTAGTTGGAATATTTTTCCTATAATGTAAACTCATCCATGCAAAAGTAATAATTTCCTTCAGGTTTGTGCAGTGATTTATGAGCCAAGTGAGCAGTGTGAGGTGGGAATTCACACAAGTGGAAGCACTGGACCCCAGGAAAAACTGCGGAAGGAAATAGGAGGCTTGGAGGGTAGAGGATAAGGTTTGTGAGAGGCCTTTGACTATCTATGAGAAATAGAGCGATTGCAGAGAGAGCAGGATATCTTGTGAGCTAATTATTTTTATAATCCTGACTATTTTCCACTTGTATGATATTACATAGATTGGGGTTTTCGGCTAAGGCTTTCCCTAGGATTATTCTTCTGTGTTATGTGTGATTGATTTCGCATTCTCAGTTATATGCATTCTCATTGATCTTTCTCAATTTGATTTAGCTTCTGCAAAGTTTTTTGTAGAAGTAGATATTTATTTTTCTTTAGTATATTGCATAATCTATTGATCTACAGTGGGAAATTCTACACTCCCTCCTATTTAGGAAACCTTCA
This sequence comes from Pinus taeda, assembly GCA_000404065.3. Classification (NCBI taxonomy): domain Eukaryota; kingdom Viridiplantae; phylum Streptophyta; class Pinopsida; order Pinales; family Pinaceae; genus Pinus; species Pinus taeda. The sequence continues at coordinate 51,024 of APFE030449775.1, read as the reverse complement.
TTACTACAATAGGAAACAAAAATGTCCTCTCGTCAGTTGATGAAATTTTTGGAAATCTTACTCAAGAAGAATCAAGGATGGTATGAAGAGGAGGAATTCAAAAGAATGAAATGGGAGAACCCACTGCATATATCAGCCATGACAAAAAGAAGAACAAAGGAAAAGGAGCTCCGGCAAGAAAGCCTCTTCGTGAAAATATAAAAGGAAGGAATGATATAACATCATCTCATATTGAATGTTATAATCGTCACAATTAGGGCCATTATACATGAGATTGTCTTGAGAAGAGAAAAGGACCATGTTACAACACAATCAGCAACAACAACAAATACAATAATCAAAAAAGGAAAGATGATCAAAGAAATAACTAGGATAGAAAATATGAGAGAAGAATAAGGGATACCTTAAGAGACCATGAAGAATATCATCAACCTCAAAATAAGTACAAATTTCCCAGGTATGAAAGTAGTGTTGTAAATAAATATTAATACATTCTTATATTTTCCCTTACCAGTTCTTCTCCTCCGAATTCGTGGGATAGTTGGTTGGTTGATAGTGGGGCCACTCATCATTTCTCTAGATATAAGGAATTCCTCTCTAATATAGTATAGAGGGAGACGAAGCTAAGGATTATTCTTGAAGACAACTCCACTCATCCTATGAAAGGTTTTGGGTCTACCAAATTTCATTTGAATTTTGGGGAATCAATTTTTCTAGATTTTGTTATGTATGTTCTGGGATTAGTGAAGTATTTGGTATCTATATCCACATGGGAATATAAATGGATTAGGGTCACCTTCATCAATGGAAATGTTTTGACTTGGTCTTCTCATTCACCTTTGAGATATGCATTCACATTAGGATAAACATTTGAAGGACTCTATATTGTCACTGGAAGGCCACTTCTAGGATTGGTTCATAATACCAATAATTTGAGTGATTTATGGCACTGAAGGTTGGCTCATCCACATTATGATTCTCTTCCAAAATTGAATAAATTGGTCTCGGGTTTTCTTGATGTTCAAGCCTATAATCATGGATTATGTCTATGTTGTGTGAGTTGAAAGAAAACAAGGGGACCATTCCCCTCTAGTGATAATGATACAAATGAGATGCTCCATCTCATTCATTATGATATATGTGGTTTGATGTTTGTGCATTCTATTGGTGGTCATCTCTACTACATCATCTTCATTGATGACTTTTCAAAAAAGACATGGATATACTACTTGAAGCACAAATATGAAGCCTTTGCAATGTTCAAGGAATCCAAAGCTTTGATCGAAAATCAAATAATCAGGAAGGAAACAATTGTGCCATATACACCAAAACAAAATGGAATAGTGGAAAGGAAGAATATATCTATCTTAAAATCTTCCCGTGCCATGGTCCATGATCAAAAGATGTCAAAGTTCCTTTGGGGAGAAGCAACACATGATACTATATATGTTCAAGACATGGTGCCTCATCAAGCTTTGGAAAACAAGACCCTCGAAAAGGTGTTCACAGGCGTGAGGACCGACATTTTCCATACTCGTATCATTAGATGCCCCATATATTTTCATGTGCGAAAGGACAAATGGAACAAGTTGGAAGCTATAGGAAGAAAAGGTACATTTGTTGGTTATTATGAAAATTATAAAGCATATAGAATATATATTCCTAGTTAAAGGAAGGTTGAAATTAACAGGGATACAACATTCAATGAAGATTTTTCTCCTGGAAAAGCAAAAGACCTTCCTCCACCTCCTCCTCCTGAGAAGAAGAATGATGACAGGGATATTCCAAATGGTCCTTACATGCTTGAGTTGGATACTGATATTGTTGATGATCCAATGTATCCTATGGATCTCTTCGATCCTCCTCCAAGTGATCCTCCAACTAGGAAGAGCCCACTTTGGCTCGACAAAAATGTACAGGATGTTAAGAGACATACTCCTATTTCAAAGATCATTTAGAGAAAGGAAGAAGCCATGCAGGTACCGGGGACATGTTGTAGCCATGAGCACTATGATTCAAACTGAACCTTTTGCATTTGAATAATCTGTAAAAGAACAAGTTTGGAAAGATGCTATGGCTGAGGAATATGAATTGATTATGAAGAATGATGTATGGGATGTTGTGCCCAAAGGGGAAATTTGTGGCAAACTCAAAGTGGTTATTGAAGGTCAAGCATGGAGTTGATGGTATCATTGAGAAATATAAGGCAAGGTTTGTAGCTCGAGGATTCTCACAAAAAGAGGGAGAAGACTATGATGATATATTTTCACTTGTGGCTCAATACACAACCATTCGTTTGATAGTAGACATTTCCACACATCAAGGATGGACTCTTCGTTAGATGGATGTAAAGAATGCATTTCTCCGTAGAATATTACAGGAAGAATTGTATGTTGAGAAACCACAGGGATTTGAAGTGGAGGATCAAATAGCACATGTTTGTAGGTTAAAGGAGGCATTGTATGGCTTTAAGCAAGACCCCAAAGCTTGGTACACCCACATAGACAGTTATTTGATGAAACTGGGATTTACAAGAAGCAATGCTAATCCTAATATATACTTTAAGGTAGTCCAATGTGTTCCATTGATTTTGGTTTTGTATGTTGACGTTCTATTATTTACAGGTAATGAGCCTTTGATGATCGAGTGTAAGAGGGAGCAAGCCTATGAATTCGCTATGAAGGACATTCGACTCATGCACTACTTCTGAGGCCTTGAGGTGTGGAAAAGATCTAGTGAGATTTTCCTTTCATGAGGAAATATGTTGTGAAGCTACTAGAAATATTTGGAATGAAAGAATGAAAATCCATGGCTCCACAAATGGAAATGGACATTAAGAAATTACATGGAGAAGTTGCACGACCCAATTTGGCAAATCAATATGAACATAGACAATTGATTTGGGCTCTAATGTTCCTTGTGAACACCAATATAGACATATTATATGTAGTGAACACATTGATTCAATTAATGATCGACCCCCTCCATGCACATTGGACTACTACCAAACATATATTGAGATATTTTCATGGACGATCACACTTGGTTTGAGATATTCTTTCCGAGATGTTCGACTTCACGGATACATCAATGCTATATGGGTAGGAAATTTTATCTATAGGAAGAGTACATCTAGATGTTGTTCTAGTCTTGGATCTACCATGATATCTTGGATAAGAAGGAAACATAAGTACATAGCATTGAGTATCACGAAGGTAGAATATATTAAATAGATAGAAATTTGGTTGAGGACACTCTTTGGAGAGCTATTTGAGCAGGTCCCAGACACTACAGTGATATATTATGACATCAAGAGTGGGATGTGTCTCGCAAAGAATATGGTGTTTCAAGCACATAGAGATACAATATCTTTTTATTCAAGACATTGTGCATATAGGAGTTGTTAGACTCGATCAAATATTGATATATGAACAAATTATAGATATTCTCACCAAATATTTACTAAAAGGGAAGTTATTGGTCTTTAGAGAGCATCTTGGATTGATGGATATGACCCCTCCTGATAAGGGGTAGCGATGATCAAGGACACTAAGCTAGCTCTTCCCCCTTTTTGATCTCCCAGGGAGAGATATTGAGATAGAGAGATCCTTGTGTTGAGGGATCTCTAGACAATAGGGTATCGCCACTATATGTTATGCACAAGGTTGAGATTCCTCTCCCTTATCTACATAGGGTTGAATATGTTTCTCCCCTATCTAGTTTATACAAAGTATACCCCAATCGGCATCATACCCACAAGTCAAGCTTATTGGGAATGTTGCTTCCCATTTGGCCAATAGGTTGAGCATATACTTTGGGTGTAGAACCCAAGTTGATTATCATGTAGGTGTTCTACTACATTAATACTTAGAGTCATAGATGGGAAGATCAACATGCAATAATATTGGGTTGATGTTTTCTTCCCTATTCAGTTCTAGGTTGATAATAAGCTTCCTGATGTGATTCTAGAGTTGAAAAGTGCTCCCCCATTATGTGTCTTTTATATCCTATTGCTCGATATGGGGTTGACATATATGATTCCCCCATGAGTAGAGGATGGAATTCAATGCTCCCTAATTCTTCTTCTTTTAGATTTGAGAATGCTTCAGTAGATAGAGTTGAGCAAAGATGGTCATGGCATGACGACAACATGATATGATGATGTGATGATCATTGAACAAATATTGGTAGGTGTAATTCTTCCTAGTTGAGATGGAGTGTTAATTTGAGACTGGGGTGAAATTCCAACATAGACATCTTAGATGGAAGAGATGATTATTGCATTGAATTCCTCTTTCCAATAGTACCAAAATGAACCTAAAGATTACCTCATTCAGACAAGGAGAAATAGGTTTTTGAATTTATGAACCCACTCATGTAAATTGGATTAAGTCGACCCTATACAAATGTAAAATTGGTCAGGTTAGCCTCAACATCAAATGGACCCTCATGGAATCCTATAAATATAAGAGACATCAAGCTCATTTGATCATCATCATCAAGAATCTTCTTCTATATTCATCTATTGTTTTGGCTTGCACAGGTTCTTGAGAGGAAGCTTTCTCGGTGTGTGAAGTTTATGGTCTTGGGCTCGCACAAATTAGGGTTTCTATTTTATGGTTGCATGGCTTTCACAGGTCAGATTTGACTATATTCGCACACACAAAATGTCTTTGAGTGCGAATAGGAAGGCCTAATCTCTTTCATAACAGCCTAAACAGAGCGACTAGGGTTTTGGGGTAGTTCTAGGAGGTTTAGTCCCCAGTCACTCATACATAGTGTTTTTAGGTGTGATTAAGAAGGCACAGTTGGTTGCATATTTCCATGAAGGGTGTGACGAGGGTTTGAGATAGGTTTAGGAACATCATTTGCTTGATTTTCTTTCTTTAGGGAGTGACTGGAAAAGCTATAACCAGTGACATATAATGTCTCTAGGAGGGACTAGGAAGTTATAGTCGCTCACGAAGTATCTTGATGAGTGTGACCAGGGTTTTGAGATAGGGTTTGACAGTTGACCATAGTTGAGCAGTAGATGTATGAAGCTTGAAAGTTTTATCTCTATTGTATAGTAATTATGAAAGTCTGCTTCTCATTTGTATTGGGTAAATCTTAAATAGATGATTATATATTGGACTCATTTTACTCTCCACTAAATTTTTTTAGGACAATCTAATAAGAAGAAGATTTGAAAGGCTTTTCCCCCTAGTGGGGTTTCGTTCCCTGGTATTTGACCAATCTGGTGTCTCCTATGGTTGTGCTATTGTCTCCTTTGTCATTACATATATTTTTATATCTTCAGTTACTATTTATGATTGGAAGCATTGTTAATAATTGGATGCATTGCTTAATGAAGAATTGAACTTGGCTGAAGTAATTGAAACAACATAGAACAATATGAAAAACTAACAGTTCATTTAAAGAATTCAAATTTGGAAAAAAGGTGAACAAAATCCCTCACTTTTGTTTCACCTCATCCCCCACCCTATTGTCTCAGTAGTGACTTGGTTACCAACATTTGGGATACATGGATAATTTTTGTTAGGGGCATACAAATAAAATGAATAAGGAAAAATGAGTTTTGCAAGATCCCATAACCATATTTTAGTAAGAAAAAAATTTATCACATTATCCACAAGCTCAAAATTCATATTTTTCAAAAACTTACTCTTTAATGAAAAAATTACATTGCATGTTTTTTAGAAAACCCATAACTCTTTAAAACGTTATTGAATAGAATAAGCTCTAGGACATCAATTCATGGGGGAGGGATTCCCTTACATATGATGTGATGTTAGACATCTAATTTAATGAATGATTCAATGATTTGATTATTTCTTATCATTTTACGGTAATTTTTAACTTTCTTTCTAATGGCATTCACATATACATTACAAAGTTGTGTTAAGAGCATAAAAATTAAACTAAGGAGAAGAATTGAATACCAAAATTTATTCAAAGTGTATTTATAGAAGGTATACAAGATGATGCTATTCACATGTTCTTGATCAAGAGTTTACAAGAGTTGATCTTTTAATACAAGAATTGAATTGCACATTACTAAGAAAAACACCAGGTCTAGAATTCATTGAGTAAAATAAGATTTGGGCCATGGAGGTATAGGATAAGGGTGTTCCTAGATGTAAATGATTATTGAATGTCCAAAAAAACTAACAGGTTATTAATATGATCCACAATTTTCAATTTACAAGAGTTGCAAACCACTTCCTAAATCCATTTAGGGACACATGACAAATTTTTGTTACGGGCATAAAACACAAATTGATTAGAATAGTTGAGTGTGTAATCTTCCTCAAGGGTGTTTGGCTGAGGAAATAATGGTCACATTATCCTCATGCTCATGATCTATATTTTTCAATAAGTTGACCTTTTATTGTGACGATTACAATGTGTGTTATTTAAGAAAACCCTAGTTATAAAAACCATTCAAACAAATAAGAGTCAAGACATGGACACATAAGAAAGGGAATTCCTAGCTCTAATCCAATTTCTTGCATCTAAAAATCCAATGGTTCAATGATTTGAGTGTTGGCTATCATTCTATTTTAAGTTGCAACTCACTTCTAGAATACATTTATGGATACATGGTGAATATATGTTGGGCGCATAAAAATCAAATAGAGGATTAGAATTGAGTGCTATAAGCCCCTAAAATAGTTTTTTGGAAAGGGTAACATAAGCATGTTTTTAACACGCTCTGAAAACAAATTTTAAAAAAAATGGCCCTTTAATGTAAACGTTGTATTTATTTTACCGAAATTGTTGAAAACCCTATATAATAACATGATCATGGTTGTTATGGATTGTGTTGTATTACACATGGAGAAATATGTTATATTAGCCCTTATTTTATAATTTCAATTGAATGAGCGTATGATTTAATATTTTGATGCCATGGTTTCATAAATTTTTGGTAGCATATGAACAAAATGAGGCTCTATTTTGATAATATAATGATTGGGTTTTTGTGTATATATACTAGTATGAAAATTTTGCAATGTATTTCAATGTATATTGTAGTGTTCAAACCTAATGTAGGACTAAGGCTTGATAATGTGATAATAACAATGTAAAAATCATAAGGATTTAATACAGCAAGTGATTGAGAAAAAATGTCTTCTCAATAACAAAAAATAGGAATAAAGGTGCAACAATACAATTTTGTAGGAGATGGCCATGCTTTTTAACAAAGTATTTGATTTTTGAAGACAATAGAGTTTTTGTTTTATTTCATAAATTGGTGGAAATGTAAGAGTACATGAAATATGTGCACATGCTCTTGTTATAATAGTTCATAAATTGACCATTATAAAATTGGTTAGCTATGGTTTTTAATTTGAAATTTTCCATGTCAATCCTACACATTATGAAGGTGGAAAACAATGGAGTTTATGTCTAGACGTACTTAAGGAGGCAACAAAAGAAATAGCCTAGAAATGGATCTAGATGTGTAAACATTGATAAGGGGGTGAACAAGGGATTTAAGAACTTAATAAATCTTATAAATCTCAAACAACATTAATAAACTCTAGACACAATCACATAATCCCTCACTAAGGGCTCTTTTCCCTAGGAGTTGGATATGGATGCCATTAAGATGTTTCAAATACCATGGACTGGTATGAAGTCCTAAAATATAGTGGTTCCAATGAAACAACGTCCCCAGGACATTAACATGATTAAGGGAGGGGAACAAGAATGATGAGCACATCCTTAAACCACCAAATGGGAGCATGGATGCTTTGTGGGTACATGATCACCATCACAAATATGTATGGATATTATTAAAGCTTCATTAGAACAAGCGTCTTGAATGAGTACTCAAATTTACTTACAAGAACATTATAGTTGGTATTTGACCTCAAAGTGTGATATTAGCACCATCAGTAGGTTTTTAAAACTAGAAATGTGTATTAAATCATAAATATGGCCAAAGAAGACATAATGGCCCTAATAATTACTAAACTGTATCAATATCAAGTACCATGAACAACAACTAGAAACCATGATATGAGACCTCTTTAGGGCTTCCTTGACATATAAGTTATCTTTGGATGTTTTTTCTAGGAATTGGGCATCATGGATGGGCCTCAAACAATATCCTTTGGAAATAACTTTCTTCTCATTCTCAAGTGCCCTTGATGACTCCTAAAGCCTCCACATCTAATCAACGTTGGTTAATAATCACCTCCATGTGCATTGTGAGAAGCATCAATAGGTTATTTATGGACCAAAAATGTCTATACTATTCTAACCAATGATACAAGAGGAGAATAATGGACCTTGTTTTATGAATTATTATTATTGGGACCAATCACAGGGAACAAAACCTACTGCCCAAAAATATTCTACAAGTAAAGAGTTGAATACATCCTTGAATGGCCACATGATACCTTTGCATGGTATCTCTAGCCAACTAGAGGGACACAAATGTTATGTCTAGACTACAACACATGCTTTATGTGAGAATGTTTCTTAGGCACATACCATGAGTACCATGAATCATTCCCAAGCTCCTAGTGAAGGTTCTTTAGTATTTGAGTGGGATGCAATTACCATGAGTTGGTTTTATGTACTAGAAATGGTATTCATGATCTAAGCCGATTCAGGGAGGAAATAAATGGTGTAATTTCAAAATGAAACTTATACATATCCAATTATATGGTTATGGGAGGAATTCACTTGGTAATTAGGCCCTGAATTCCATTTCTCAAGCTTAATTTCCATGAATGACACATATAACAACAACATCACATATTTTTATGGGGTATTTAACATCAAATTTCGATATGTATGAAATTAGGGTCTCTTATATACTAAGGATGGGCTAGAATTCCTTGAATATGGTCGAGGCAGGAAAACAATTAGCTTAAAATATTTTTGAATCTTCTCAAGCACATGATATTTGAATGAGTCCTTTGAAGACATTTTGAAAGACCTTTAAATGGGATATAGGTGCCATGACATTAAGTTTTATGTGTTGGATGTGGTTCTAGATTGTTTGATATGGTTAAAGGGGATAAAGAAATTCCATAAGTTGCAATTTAGCCTTCCCAAACGCAATAACCATGAAGAAACCTTAGACACAATAACATGAACCCTCATTAAGGACTTTGGCCTGATAATTAGATATGCCAACCATTAAGATATTCCATGTATTGTAGGTGATTCTTCAGACATTAACCATAGTTGTGGTAGGGAAAAAACATCCTCAGAGACTTGAAATTGGTTAGGAAAATAAAACAACCACCTTAATACCTAAGCATAGATTTGCACACCCAAGTTCCATGAACATCTCCTCTAAATATCACATGGGATGATGTATGGTTTGTGTGGCCATAAACATCATCAAATATTAAAAGCTAGTTCCTTAGTATCTTATTGTAGCTTCTCAAGGTCATAACAATTAAACAATTACTTAAAACAACATGCAAGAACTTTGTATAGGTTCTTTGGTCTCTTAGTGGGATACATGAACCATGAGAAGGTTTTTTTGAATTGGAAATGTGTGTCAAGTCAAAAACAATATTTAGAGAAAATTATGGCTTTAAGTGTTATTTAACCTTTCCTGATCTCAAGCACTTTGAGCTATGCCTGAAAGCCATAACTTTAGACTTGTTTAGGGATTCCTTGGTATCCAAGTTGAATTTTTATGCCAATACAAGGTTTTATGCATCATGAGTAGGTATCCAATTTATTACCATCAAAAGGAGACACAATGAGTATATTTTTGAACTAAACCTTGCTTCTTAGGCTTAAGTTCTATGAATACATCCTCATAGTACATAGTTCTATGGATACATCATCATACTGCATAGTTCTATGAATATATCCTCATAGTACATATGAACACATTAGATTATGGATGGTTTACTAGTTCTTCATCATCATTAAATACTAAAATAATTCCCTTCTCAAGATCAAGAGGCTTTCATAAGTACATGAACTGACATATAGGAGATTTTTAGGGAGTCTTTTAACCTTGTGTGGTAGAAAAACACCATGGTTATGTTTTTTGTCCTAAAAATGTTTATGGAGGCATCAACATGGTTAAGGAGGAGTGAATATCTGAAGTATTAATTGAACTTTCTTAAGCTCAAGCAGTATGTCTAATGGATATTAAACAATGACAAAAACCCTCGTCAATGAGTCTTTCACAATTGTGTTGAATATGGGTCTTAGGTCCATTAACATAACTAAGGGAGGGAAGCAAGCACCATTTTCACTACACCTTTATTCATAAACTCTAGAGCCATGGACGAGTTCTATAGCCACCACATTAAACTTTTGTTCATTATCAATTTACTCTAAGGGTGATATGCACATGATAATTACATTACTATTGCACAAAGAATGGGTATAGAGGTCCATCCAAGGTTTACAAACAACAAAATCCACCTGGTGCCTTAAATAACACTTCTTGCATTTAATTACCTTGAAAAACATGTAAATCCATAAAAGGCTACATCTCTTGGGTTTCTTTTCACTGTAGTTGTTGACAAGGGGACATTAGGTGTTTTCAATAACAAGGATGCATGTTTGCATCATGACAATAATTAGGGAAGTATAAGATATAATTTGGCCATTTAGTAAAATTCGTGGGTATAAAAGTTATGAAAGATTCCTTGAAACATCACACAAAATCTTTCTATGGACATGTGTCCTTCAAGTGAGATATGGTTGCAACAAAATGGTGTTGGGTAATATTGATGGGTTTAGGGGCCAAGACCATGTTAAAAAGGTTCAAAAAAATGGTCTTTCATAGGAAAATGAACCTTCTAGGTCTCAATCACTATGAATAATGGCTTTAACCGTAGAAAATACTCTCCCTATGGGGCCCTCAACCCCCAAGTGGTATTTTGGGCACCATTAAGTGGTTTTTGACAAATATGTGGCCTTAGAGACCTTGAATGTGCCTAGGAAAACATAGTTAACAATACTTTCCATGGAAGTTTTGCAAACTTATAAATATATCAAAATAAAAAAGCGTGCAAATACCTATAGTAAAAACAAAGTAGCCAAATTTCATCTTGTCCTCTACATGTCGATGAGTTAGTTGTTTTGGTTTTAGCTTCACATTCATGAGCCTCATAGTTCAATGTACTAAGGAAAAATACATCTATTTCCAAGTTTCCTATTTTTTATCTGCATTGTCAACCACTTTCTAAAATATGATCCATATATTCATTGCCCATGAAGATGCACACATTTAAAGAGATAGTGAGACATATAGAGTTTTATATGTATAATTTTAAAAAAATTAATGCCTTTTTTGTTTTTAATTTGTATATATATATTTTTAAAATTTAGGTGTAACTATTTTATTTACTAATACATCTAGAAAACAAATTATATGGTAAACAAGTATACAAATCAACCTAGACATGAATGATTATATTAATATTTTTAAACATAATCTTAATGTTTTACCTTCTAAGTTGAGGGCTTCACCTATTTTTTAATTTAAAAAATATATAAACGTAACATAGAAAAATATGAAAAAATAATAGTTCACAAATAATACTAATATATGGATTATATTTTGGAGGAAAAGTAACTATGAATATAATTAGTTAAGATATATAAATTAAATTGTTGAGGAGCTCTAATGGTGGCATCCATGGCGATTTTGGGGCTCAACAGCCCAAGACCTGATGGTTTGGGTAAACCCTCATGGATTGCCTGACCCCAAACCTATCTACCCACCTCTACCTCATGTGGTTTACAACCTCTCACCATGCGGTTACCTAGTTCCCTCTATCCTCATGACCTCCCTGTTTCCTCTCAACAACAGTTACTTCCACCAACCATTTACTGTTGGTTCTATGGAGCTGGACGAGGTAGACTATGAGGAGGACCCTCATCCCTAGAAGGTCATTTGGTCACACCATTGGTCTGTTTCGGGTTCTGGTCCTTTCGCTACAACCCTACGACCTCGGTTAACATTGACGATGACCCAATATTGGACTGTCCCCCTCTGTCCCCGTCTACTCTAAACCTACTTGGAACCTACCTCTAGCCCTTGCCTACTTTCTATGCGTCGTTAGTCCAGCTTCCCCACATATGTGCTCTGCAATTCACCCTGTCCTCTACTCGCATCTGCCTGTCTAGGCCTCCCTCCTCAATAATCCTACTCTCTCCAATGCAACCCTTAACCCTAGTGACCGAAACCCTAACACCCCCATTCGCTCTGGATGCCTCAACTCCCCAATTCCTAACCCTAAGTCCACCCCATCCAACCCCCAGACCATAAACTAGTGTTGCCATGGACATTTTAGGGATTATCTGACTGTTTGATGCATGGATAAGACCAAGAAAGGAAGGTGCCTCAAATCAGTGGACAAGGGCATTAACCTAGCACTGGGCGAATATATCTCGATGGGTGAAGTTGCAGAGACAAGAAAGAATTTCCTAATTGGCTGAGTTCATGGCAGGAATTACTCGGTTGAGTAGGTTCATCTATGGACCACTGAGATTTGGGGTTCCTTGCTTAAAGAACTGCCCATCATTTGGGTGCTGGCTCAAGGGTGGTTTTCGATGCACTTCCACAGGGAGGATTATACAAACTGGATATTATCCCATTTCTGCAACATAGAATTCACACCGGTTCTACTAAAGAGATGGGATCCACTCTTCGACCCTAAGAGGGAACAATTCGGTGCTGGGCTGATCTGGGTTCGCTTGTCGGGCCTTCTGATGCCATTCTAGACCCCTGTGGTATTCAAGCGCATTGGAGACGCACTGGGAACATACCTGGAACATGATCAATCCTTTGAGAAGACTGGAATCATGAAAATGGCTTGTATCCTGGTACATTTGGACACAAGGGAGGAGCTGGAGGAAAACATAACCCTTCATTGGTGAGAATTCTCACGTCGCCAAAACCTTGACTATGAAGGTGTTCCATTTAGATGCAAATGATCCAATAAGTTCAGCCACCTTTACTCCTGTAGCTATAACAGGAACAAAGCATATTTAATCGAAAGACCCGATTGTGGATGACCAACCCATAGGTTAGGATCATCCAAAGGATGTGGATGGACTCATAGCTCTGCCATCTAGTGCTCCGCAGATACCACCTATATCCCCTCCACTGACTCGATCCTGGCCTACTGTAGACGTTGTTCCTACATCAGGTATTGCTTCTAATCCCTTTCCCTATGTCCTATTTTTTAATAATTTCAATGTCTCTCTGGCTCAATGTGCATCTATCACTAGCATGGTTACTCCCCCCATCAATTGTGCACTTGAACACCCCTCCCCTATTTTCTCCACCACCCTGCCAACCGTCCATGGACAGGATCATCATCAGCCCCTTCACTCCCCTTCACTCTCGGGCTTGCACTCCTACAACCTCCGTTCCCATCAACTAATGAACCCTAACTTGCTGTGTATGGGCATCCCACCCACCTCCATTGAGCACAAACCCTCCCGAGGAAAACCTTCAAAGATGTCCAAATCCATCAAAATCGCGGGGGCAGATGTGGCCCAAGGGCTCCAAAACACCATTGAAAGGGCACTTAGAGCACCTGACACCCTTGATTATGTTCCCTGATGAAGTGGCTATCCTTCAATTGTAGGGGTCTGGTCAGCCCCTCAAACAAATTTGCCTTCAAGTGACATTTGAACAGTGTACCCTATGACATCATTCTACTTTAGGAAACCCAAGGCCCATCTATACATATTGTTAGGACCCTTCAAGCCATCCTGCCCAGCTAGCACCTCCATGCTCTGGATGCAGCAATGAGACCTAGGGTACTTGCTATTGGGATTAACCCTCTATCCATCAAGGTGATATCATCATGGGGTGGTCAGGGGTTCTTCGATATGGACATATTCTCGATTGAGTTGGCAAAACAACTTCGTATTATAAATATCTATACCCCTAATCAAAACACATTGTGCTTCTAGCAACAATTTCTGGAAAATCTTATGATCAATCATACTACTATTCTAGGGGGTGACCTAAATTTCTCCATCAGACATGAGGAATCCTTGGGACACCATTCGTAGCTAGACCCCTTCTCAAATCAGATGAGCACCCTCTTGGAACAATATGACCTCATTGATGTCCGTATGAACAAGAAGATGCCAACATGACATAACAGACAGACTGGAGAAGTAGCTCAAGGGCAAAGACTAGACAGATACCTCATTCATGTATACCTCCTTCATTCCCTCACCATCTATATATATAATGGGTGGGTTTTGGGGGAATATCGGATCACTCCATCATATATCTGGAAGTGGCAGGCTCATTCAAAAAACCAAGGGTGCCTTACAAATTTAACTCTACCTAGCTAAAGGACCCTAACTATTTCCAGATGGTCTCGAATTTTTGGAAATCTTAGCCCCCACTTATTGAGCAGAGGAAGGCCAAAGTATTCTGTAGTAACCTAAATCATCTTACAAGATTATCCATTGCGTGGTCAAAAAGGAAAAAAGCTAGGGACGAGCACACTTTGGATGACATTGGATCTCAGTTGGCCTCCTTAATAGATGAATGTGGAAGAGGTTTCTTATCCATGGAAGCAAAGCTACATCTTTTAGAACTGGAAGCACAAAGAGCAAAGATATTGCTTAATTGGGAAGAAACACATAGACTCAGAAGCACGACAATCTGGCTACAAGCGGGGGATGCTAATACAAAATTCTTTCATAAATATGCAAATGGAAGGAAGGCCAACAATACCATCTGGTAGATTCCCTCAGATCAAGGTCAAATTGCTAATACACACCGACAACTTGCTCTTTTGGGTATCACACATTTCAAGCAGCTATTCAAAGCCCCCGTGGCACAACACTTGCTGAAATCATCCGCATTGTAGGTCATTTCCCTGGATTTGTGGAACTTGATAGGATGGAAGACCTCATCAAACCAGTCTCCATTGGTGAATTAGAGAGCACTCTCAAGTGGTTCAAGAAGGACAAAATTCCAGGACCGGATGGATGGTCTGTGGAATTTTTCATTGCTTTTTTGGACATCATTGGACATGTCCTACTCAGGGTGGTTGAAGAGATTCAGATCCTTGGCCGTATATATGATCCTATAAACTCCACCTATATTGCCCTCATACCCAAGACGGACTCCCCGCTCTCCTTCAATGATTTTCGACCTATATCTCTCTGCAACTGCCTCTATAAAAATTATTGCAAAAATTATTACAAATCGCATCAAGCCAGTCCAATCTGAACACATCTCACAGAAGCATTTTTCATTCCTACAAAATAGACAAATCCATGAGGCCATAGGCTCAGCGCAAGAGGCCCTCCACTCCATCAAGCTGAAGAATCTAAAATGGGTTTCGCTTAAAATTGATCTCTCAAAGGCTTTTGATAAGGTGAGTTGGTTATATTTAAGGATTATACTCCCCCATCCGAGGTTCCCACTGGTATTTATCAGATGGATTATGGGGTGCATTACTTTAGCATCCTTTACAATCTTAATCAACAGTTCTGCTTCCCAAACCTTTTGTGCACAGAGGGGAATCAGGTAGGGATGCCCTTTATCCCCTTTGCTTTTCCTCCTGGTTATGGAAGGACTAAGCAAACTGATTGTGATGAATAAGAGAGCAAGGAGGTTAATGGGCTTTAAGATCACAAAACAATGTCTAATATCTCATCTGCTCTTTGTTGATGACATCCTCATATTCCTAGATGGGGGAATACAAGACATCATTTCACTCACTGAGGTACTGAAGCTATTTAGTGCTGCTACAAGGATGGAAATTAATGGGGACAAATCTACTATATCATTCTCTGACTACACTCCATAAGAAACATAGCTAGCACTACAAAATTCCCCCCATCAAATTTTGACACTAAAAGATGGATTGAAGTACTTGGGCTTTAGGATTAAAGTAGATGGATATAAAATTGCAGACTGGACTTGGCTGATTGCAAAGGTGGAAAAAGATTAAACATTTGGAGCCATCGACTACTCTCTAAAGCGGGTAGACTAGTGCTCATTAAAGCAGTGCTGGAAGCAGCCCCGATTTTTTGGATGTCTTTGGCCTGGATATCCCAAGGTATACTAAATAAGATTCAACGAGTTTGTTGTCACTTTCTATGGAAGGGTAAAAAGGAAGCAAAACCCTATGCATGGGTCAAATGGAGTAGGATTACAACTTCTAAAAATTGGGGAGGTTAGGGCTTAAAACATCTCCCTACTTTTGCTCAGGCACTAGCAACAAAACTTGGTTGGCTACTCCTGAAGTGCAAGAGACTTTGGTTGGAGGTGATCACCTACAAATACATATGGCCGAGCTCTACCTTGGATTGGCTAAGACTACCGACATGGAACAGGAAAGTTATATTAGTGATCTGGAGGGCTGTAATAAACACCGCTCCCATCATAAGGAGGGGCTTCATATGGAGGATTGGAAATGGTGGGTCTGTTTGCATTGCGATTGATCCATGGATTAGGAGTGGGAACTCCTACCAACTTCCACCGGATCTGATTACTCTGCTCAACCACAATGGAGTGGACTACATTTCATAGCTCGGGGACCCTCACAACACAACCATTTATCAACAAGCATAGGAAATAGGGGAGGCATGGGACATTCAAGACCAATGGCAAAGGTAGTGGAGGAAATACTTGCATGCACTAATCGAATCCAATGTGCGACTAAGGGACGATGAGGATGACCTGATATGGGGTTTGGCAAAGAAAGGGAACTACTCCTCTAAGGATGTTTATGATATCATACATGCTGACCATAAGCCGGATAGCTTGGAGAATTGGTGGAGTAATATATGGAAGTTAAAAGCCCCATCGCGCACTCAACTACTGATGTGGAACATCATCATGGACAAAACACCATCTGGATCCAATCTTAGGAAACGAGCATATCAAGGACCGACTTGGTTTGTTGGTACACATGGATGTGCCAGAACAACATCATTTTTAGGGGGAAAAATATAGTCTGGCCATAAATCATACCTAAAATATGTATGAGTTACTTGGAGATCCTGTTTGAGGAACAAGTAATCAGGACCTGAAACATCACTGTAGAAATCATAAACAAAGAACACCCCTCAGTCGGTTTCGATGCAGCAACACAAGAACAGGGTTGTGGTGGAGGCATAATCCTTCATCTGACTGAATCACATTTCTTTCACATTTGCATGGCGTTGGGAGAGGGCACAAATAATTTTGCGCAGCTGCTCACACTCAGACACCTCTTATACTTTTCTTTATACAAGCATTGCAGACAATTACAAATATATGGAGATTCCAATATAGTTATACACTGGTTCAATAACTTAACAACATGCCATGGATAGACATTCAGAACTATTTTGGATAATATTTTATTTCTCAAAACTCATTTTGATCATGTCTCATGCACTCATATCTACAGGGAGCATAATGAAAATGTGGACAAGCTATCAAAAGAAGCAACGCATCGTCCTCGAGGAGAATGATTGATTACAGAGCACTCACCTGAGCGGATCTATCACTTCTTCCACAGACCTTATATGGAACAGGAACTATAGAGGGTAGACAAGCCCTAATTTATGACTTTTTTGTTTATATCTTTTTGTCATACAGAAGAGCAATCACAGAGGGCAAAATTTTCAAATATGTAAATAATTTATATATGATTAGTTGCTAAGAGTATACCCATAAAAAAATCATTTTGTAGTACTCTAGAGTGTTTACAAACACTTTATAGTGATCACGATCATGGTACTTGCATATGCCTATGGCATTTACAACATGTAAATTTCACAAATTAATGAAAATTATGATATATTCTCCATGACAAAAAAAAACTTAAATAGTTGATAAACACTTGTCGACTTAAAATATTGATACTAACAAGAAACACAATTGTAGCAACATGGTTAACAAGAATTCAAAACACTAAAGTCATACACTCTCTTTCCATTATAAATATATCTATCAACATAATTAAACATACACATACTATTCATAAATAAACATTAAAATCTAACATCTTCTCTAAAATATGAAAACACCTATCTATTTTTCTATGTTAGCTTGCACTCATTGTTTTTCTACATACCCATTACAATCTGAGTTATCTTTTATGAAAAAAGAAAGAGAGATCTTTTATGAAAAAAGAAGAGAGGAACAAACCTTACCTAGAGAAAATTCATTTAAAAGGAAACATTAGTTTAAGAAACATCAACTGGCCTACACAAAATGCATCTAAGATCCCTTTCCCATTATTTTCCAACTGAAATGCTACGCGAGAGCTAATGGGGCTTGTTATTGAAAATCGCTTAAAACTGCATACCTTTGATGGGAATGTAACCTTCATCCATGAGCAAAGGGATATGGAAATAAACAGAGAAACCACAAGCACTGGGTGTCCAGAAAGCAACCCTTGGAATACCATATTTGTCGCCGATCTGCTGCATAAAAGAGAGAACACCGTCTGCAACAATGAAAGAGATGGGAGGAACATCGATGTCGGAATGCTTCACATTTTCAATGATTCTTTCCACGTTGGGAGGGCCATGTTTCACCAGGGATTCGCAGACTTCGTCTAGCTTGAGGGTGCGAACGTGATCGGGTGGAAGGCCATCGGGAAAGCTGTCGAATCTGATCTCCTCAGTAGACTTTGGATTGAGGCGGCGGTGGTTGAAATCTGTGTTAGCGAAGGTGACCAGAACCTTTCTGGATATCAAAATCTTCGCCAGCTGCATGAAGGGATTTATGTGACCCTGAGCTGGAAATGGGAGTAACAGTGCATGGTGTTTAATACTTACCATCTTTGCAAACCAAGAACCAAATACTGGATGAGTTTCCAGGTATTTGGGACCGGAGTGGCTTGGTTTAAGACAATAGGAGAATTTCTCAGATTTTTATCAAATTGACATATAAGCTTCTGATCTAAAATAAAAACAAGTTTGATCAATAATTTTAACTTTAAAATTTTAATATTTACACTAGTCCCAGCACTACTTCATCTTATTCGAGCCGTGCTTCCGGTTAATCCGATTCAAGTTGTTTCCAAACAAAAAGGTCAACCCCGCCTCGTCCGGGCCAATTGCCTCACCAAACCCTCGAACATCTGAATAATATTGCATCTGTATTTCAAAGTTCAAACTATCCTTCCCCGGAAAAAGTTGATCAATTTTCGAGAAATCATGGTAGAAAAAAGTTAGAATTCGATAAAAAATCATGGAAGAAAAAAGTTAAAATTTAATAAAAAATCAAAATTAAAAATTAAAATGATGATTCCATACGTACTTCAAACTTATCGCAGAAGAGAAATCATTGTTTAATTTTACAGAAAAATACATGGAACTTACATATAAAAATATGCTCAATAAAAAATGATGATTTTCATTTTTACCAATTAAAAGTTAAAATTCAGTAATAAAAAATAATAGTAAAAGAGACTATTTTTTGCAACAAAATATTGATTAATATAATGGATAGAATATCACATATATTTCCTAGTTTGGACGGTTGGTTGCACCATATTGCAATGGTGTTATTGTTTATTTGTGAACATTTACATGCCAGTGGCATTAAAATATAATAAAATGTTAAGAATAATATATAGTCTAATATAGAAGAGATATAATATCCGTAAACATTTAAATACTGTTATTTTTTATATTTGATTAAATTACATTTCTAGTATATTTGTTTATAAATATATAATTTATATAATTTAATGTATAAAGACAAAAGCAAAGAAACTATTAAAATTAAAATAATATTAAAATTTAAAATATAAAATTATATATATATAATTGAAATGTTGCACTTCTATTTAAATGTTCATAAATATATAAATTTACATAATTTAGGTTTATATAAATATAAATAAAATTTAACACAAAAAATAATAAATGAAAACAAAATTTAAAGATTAAAATAGTTTAGTCAACTTAGATTAATTTTTTTTTTTAATTTACATATGATTTATTGTATATTTAACTTTTAAATATCATTGAAATATTATATTTTTTTTTGTTTTTTGTTGAAGCAAGAGTCTTACCTTCTATTTCATTAAATCGAAAAATAAATTACATAAAATACAACAATCGACGAGAAACTGTGAACCAAGGAAAAACTATTCTCTTACTACCAAGGGCAATGAGCTAAACGTAAAAACCCTGAACCCTACCAACAAAACCTCAAAACTCTCAAAAGACACACAATGTTGAGACCATATGATCTTCCTACAGAAATCCGACGGGCTGGCAACAAGCACACACTTTAAATTTAAAATCGGACCCAAAAAGGAAAAAAGGTACCAATCTGAAAGGATTTCAGGTCCACATGGGAGAATAACCCACGAACCTATAGAACATGCGAAAATCATCGATTCCCACCATGAAACGAAACAAGTACGGAATATATTCCTCATCTAGACCTACATCCTTAATCTCAACCGTCAAATCTTCGTGCCCAATCCAACAACAATGGAAGATTTTGCAGTACTTAGAAGCACGACGCTTAACCACCTGGACCCACCTACAGGCTCGTTCGTTCCTTACTGTCGATCTACCTTACTTAATCTGATGGCAGAGGATCATATCACACGGGTCTAAAGCACTGAACAATAGTGCGTGATGAGGGTGGTAATCAGTCCCTCCCCTTGGCCATGTGTAGCTTTGTGAGTGGAATCGCTCCCATTTCAGAAAAAATCCGCTTCCCGCTTGAAAGGCCTACGATAAACCATATACCACCCAGAGAGCGGTATTGCATCCATGGAAAGAGAACCCAAGGTATTAAGGCTGCCGTGAAAGCTCGGATTTTGGCCCCTCGCCCCATCCCCTCTACGATTGTACATAAACTAATGTAATATGATGCTCCAACCATCCGTCCAACCATCCGATAAATAGAATCTTCCAAGCAGCTTCCACCTGGAGCATCTGTGTCTGTATTTACTAGGGATGCGGAGGCCGACAGTGACCTGCCTCCCACAAAAGACTAGACTATGAAAAAAGCAACAATTCATAATGAATCCAAATCATCTAGAGCCTACCTCCATGGCTCTGTTTTGAAACACCATCCTGTCTTCATCTGCCTGGTCATGATAGTACGCCTTTAATCTATTCTAAGCCATCTCTTGTCACCTGATCGCGATCCTGCTCTCAATATAGATCACTCCTTGATTGGCCAGACTATCGGCCAATTTATTGGCCAATCTTCGCACATGGTTAAAAATAACTGTGCGAAGGCACTAACGGTGAAGTTGAATCCATTGAAAGACCTGGATCAACCTTTAGTGTTTTGAGACTTTTTCTAGTGCCGTGCCACAACTAATTCTCTTGACTGAGTTAATTATTAACTTAGAATCAGCTTCGACAATCACATTTTGGCAGTTATCCTACTCCATGAAATCTAAACATTTCTCGAGAGCCATTAATTCTGCCATATTGTTAGTGGCTCTTCCTAAATGGAAATGGAAGATGAAAAGAATGCTTCCGTTTTCATCCCTTAATGCCCCTCCAAAGCTAGCAGTACCCGAGTTGTCTTTTGAAGCCCCATCAATGTTGTATTTCAAAAATCCATGAGGGGGAGGGTGCCAGAAGTCCCGCTCATTGTCCATTTTCATTAACTTCCTATCTAGGTCCTGAGGAATAAGCCCCTACATACACAGTTGATGGAGTATCTGCAATTCAACATCTGAAGGTGGGTCTTTAGGGGGATTTCACACTATAGTGCCAACAGTCTCCTTAAGCTTATTTAAGATCTTCTCAAAAAGGCATTGGGAGGGACTTTTTTCATTTTCAAAGATTTTATTATTCCTTTCTTTCCAGAAATTTCATATAATGAAGCTTGGCGTAAGAGCCCGAGCTGAGACCAGGAATTCATAATCAGAAAAGTTACTTCTCCAATTGTCTAGGGTATTGATAATACTCCCTTTGTCCTCGTTGATCTGCTGGAAAATGGTGGAAAGGATATCCCACAACTTGGAAGTG
The DNA here is from genome assembly GCA_000404065.3 of Pinus taeda. Lineage (NCBI taxonomy): Eukaryota > Viridiplantae > Streptophyta > Pinopsida > Pinales > Pinaceae > Pinus > Pinus taeda. The sequence goes on along the minus strand of APFE030449775.1, from coordinate 29,085 downwards.
AAATTGCAATTATTCAGAAGGTACTCCATAGTTTCCTCTTGGGCTTCACAGAGCTGGCATCTGGAAGGCCCCAGAACAACCCTTTTCCGAATGTTATCCCAAGTCAAATTTTTCGTATGATAAACCGGCCACATGAAGAGTTTAATCTTCATCCACCCTTGATGCCTCCATAAGTTCTGCCAAATCCTATCTAGAACATTGGAATCCAGCTCAAGGAGTATGTGCTTTGCCTCCTTAAGATTAAAGGAACCCTCGTTATTGGTGCCCCATCAAAGTTGGTCATGCCCCCCTATCACTAATATCTTCCTTTGTTCTAACATTTTCATAAGTTCCTTTGCTTGTACTTTTGAAGGGGCTACCATCTCTATAATCAATGTTCCTCCAGGTTCTCTGTTTTCCTACACTGTTGGTTTGGTCCCAAAATTATTGTACCTTAGATAACCCTTTGGTACCTTTCTCTCTCTCTCTTGAGGTCCAAAATGTCCTCTTTTAACAGTATAGGTTCTTGTTGCCATTTATCCTCCCAAAATAAAGCCAGATCTCCCTCTCTGATTTCCCAAAATCTGTTTTTTTAAACTAAGCCTTTGCTCTCCCAGGCGTTATTTGAGATGTGTGAGCCCTATATACTTCCAGACATCCTTATGTGATCATTATTTTTCCAAGTGCTAGCATATTTTTCTTTCCAAATACTAGCCCACTGAGCCATTGGGTCTTTTATCCAATGCCACCATTAATTTTCCCCTAAAACCTTAGAATCTTCGGATCATCCAATCCAAGACCCCAATGGATTTTAGGTTTGCAGATTTTATCCCAGGCTACTGTTACACTAAAATTTGTCACCATGACTATTTACAGTTAGTATGGCTCCATCAACAGTCATATTATCCTCCTTGGCAAGCCTCATACCTCTGCTCTCCATGTCAAACTTCAAGAAAGAGAGAAAGTCTTTAAAAAACATATTTATCTATGGGTACGCAGTTTCTCTCAACCTTGCCTGTGTGTACGCATCCCAAGTTCACAATACCTGCGTACTTGTACGCTCTGTATGTCAAGGGGTGGGTGTGTACTCCTGTAAAGGTCAAAAGGTGCGAGTTTCATCTTAAAAAAGTTACTTGTGGTCATTTCTAGAGCATTCTAGAAGATTGTTTGACGTGTATTGAGCACCTACAGATGGTTCATGTATCCCTATGAAAGAGGAACTTATCCCATCAAGAGGGGAGCTAACCCATCCAAAGAGGGGCTTATCCCATTGATGATGGACCTGATTAACTTCCTCTAGAGCATTATAAATACATGCATTGGGCCAGAGGAGGAGAGGTTGAAAGCTGAACATTCCAAAGGGTAGATGCTGCTGGAATTAGGACTTCCTTGTAGAAGCTTGTGAGGAGAGATTCCCATCCTTTCTTGTTTCATTTGGAAGTGTGTGAGCTTATCAAAGTAAAGGAAAACTCTTGCTGGACCCTGGGAGGAACTTGCACAACACCAAGGCTCAGGTTGTAATGGTTTCTTTTGTTTCCTATTAATACAAATAAGTCCATTCTTCTCAACAATTTGTTATTAATGAGTTGTTTCATATATTCCTTGGTCTATATGTTGAATATGTTTTATTTGATGGGATATTCAGGTGCTATGTAATCGTTTGATTGTTAGTGAATGCAGGTTTCGAAATGAAGGAGGAGCTCATCTGTATCGACGAGGCTAGACTACTACAACAGTGTTGGACTACAGGTAGGATCTAAAACACTTGATTTCTCGTGTGATAAATGCATGTTTAGAGAAGGATTGCTCTTAATTGTCTTGTTTGTCACTAGAAAGTCTTAGGCTTCTAGGGAGGTTGGTTTTGTCCGCAAGATTAACTCTTTTCGCATGACAGTACAAATTTGCCAACCCCTAGCTTATCGTTTGCTTGATCATAAAGTAAGACTAGGTCTCCTTCCGAAGAATTGAGGGGTGTAACATTCCGATCATACTGAGCTTTAATCCATTTGGCATGAGTTTCAACAGCTAATGAAGCATTACGTCGATTCTCATCTAATTGAGCTAAGTATAATAAACATTTTTCCTCTTCGCAAGTGACTGGTAATAATTGCACAATAATTTTTAATGACGGGATTTCGCATTCAATGGGTAATACTGCTTCTAAACCGTAAACCAATTGAAAGGGAGTAAAACCTGTTGATGTTTTGACTGAGTTTTCGTACGCCCAAAGCGCTGAAAATAACATGTTATGCCAATTCAACCTATGAATCCCAATGATTCGTCGCATCATGGTGACTAAAACTTTGTTTATTACTTCAACCAGACCATTTGCCCGTGGGTAGCATGGAGTGGAACTATCGTGACGCAGGACAGGCTGATCTGTAAGTTCAGTCATCATGATGTTTCGAAAATGACTCCCATGGTCAGTGATAATTTCTTGAGGAACACCAAACCTAGCAATTATATGATTGAAAATGAAAATCGCAACAGTTTTGCCATCTTCCAAAAATGTAGGCATCACCTTAGCCCACTTGGTAAAATAATCTACCGCAAGGATGATATACGCATGCCCCCCATCGAGTGAGGGTTACATGTAACAAAATTGATACCCCATTTTGCGAATGGACCAACCGCAATGATAGGGTGGATAGGAGCAGGTGGAGTGCGCACCTTATGATCAAAAATTTGGCAATTATGGCATTTCTGGACTGCAGTGATACAATCTTTGAATAAGGATGGCCAGAAATAGCCAGCGCGCAAAATCTTTTGGGTTGTGGCATACCCAGACATATGACCATCACACGCACCAGAATGACATTCATTAAGAACCTTTTTAGCCTTGTCATGAGTGAGACAAAGGCAGAAAACAGAATCCAACCCACGACGATAAAGAGTATCTCCAATAATAGTGTAAGGTTGGGATTGGAATCATATTTTCTGGCACTGAGATCGTGAAATGTCTCACCGAAAAGATTGGGTCTGGAGATAGACAATGATATCTCCATACCATGGATCAACAGTGCTGATAAGGAACAAGGATTCATCCGTAATGGGTTCTTCCACCACATGTTCGGTATCACCACGAGGAAAGTCACACATCAATTCCACAAAAACCAAAGACTTCTTTGACTTGGCCTTCTCAAATTCCAAGTCAAATTCCTGCAGTATGACAATCCATTTGGAATACTTGCCCCCTAGCAATTATTTAGTCAAAATGTATTGCATAGGGTTACAATAAAAAATGATCGTGGTTTTGCGTAACAAAATGTAAAGATGAAAATGTTGAACATCTTGGACTGCAGCTAAGGCCACTTTATCCACATGTGAAAATTTTAACTCAGTCAGAGTTAGAGTTCAACTAAGATAATAAATCACATGTTCACTTTCAAATTCATCATGTTGAACTAAAACCATCCCAATAGTGGAATGCGAAGTGGCGAGGTACAAGAATTAATCCTGGTTGTAGTTGGCAGGATGCAATAATGGCACATGGGTCAACGCTTGTTTAAGTGCATCGAAAGATTTGTCAGCTATCTCATCCCAAAAGAATGAAGTGTTTTGTTTCAACAACCGGGTGAAACCTTTTGTAATCTCAGCATAGTTAGGAATGAAACGATGTAAAAAGTTTGATTTCCCTTGCAAACTCTAGAGTAGGCGAAGAGTCGAAGGAGGTGGTTGTAGGTTTTAACCCCATACAAAAATTACCTACATACAAATTCTAAATCATAGGAAAAATAAAAATGCGAGAGAATAACACATAAAACACATATACACAGATATTTCCCACTGGATCTCAAAACCGAGACTACTAGCTTGATTTTTCATTATGTTCCTTTCAATGTTACAATACATATTTATACATGCCGAAGCATCCAATACCATGGACCGAAAAACCATCACGTCCAATAGCATGGACCAAAAAACCATTGATCTAATACCATGTACCGAAAACCATCGCGTCCAAAAAAAACATGTGCGAAAATCATGCTCAAAACCATAGGTGGTCCGCCCAACCTAACATAGGGTCCAAAACCAAAATTTTCCGGGGCGCTGCCTCGGACCCCATAAAGTGGGGTTACGAGTACCCCTCAAACCCCCTGTTAACTATGTGGAAAGAATATAACACAACCCAACAAAAAAAACACAATGGGTGAAGTGGTAACCTCTAGATTAATGGTGGTATAACACTTTCTTCCATACTGTAGAAAAAATGACCCTATTTAAAAAAAATTATGGATATCATCCACCATCCATCACATAATATTTAATATAAAACTCTAAGTTTCAAGCAATGGAAGATCAAATTAGGTATCAACAACAAGTTCTCCAACACCTAAAGGATAACCTCACTCTTGTGGAAAATTGAGGGAAATAATAGGTAGATCAACATCACAGTGAAAGAAGATTTGATGTAGATGATTGGGTATTTTTATGGTTACAACCATACAAATAAATGTCCTTAAGAAATCTAAGAAGGATAATACATTATCACCCAAGTACTTGGTCCTTACAAGGTGTTGCAAAAGATTGGTACTATGATATACAAATTGAAGGTACCTGCATCTTCCCAAGTACACCTAGCTTTCAATGTTTCATGCTTAGAGAAGGTTACTGGTGGCAGGATCCCAGTTCAAATAGTGTTTCCAGAACTTGAGGAAGAAGGAAAAATAATATTTGATCCTAAATTACTCATGGAAATGAGAGCTCGATAGCTGCAAAATCAATTAATTTCAGAGTATCTCATTATGTTGAAGAACTTACCCGTTGAATATTCCACATAGGAGGATGAAAATTTTATACAGAAGCATCTAAAACTACTCAAGTGTTGAGGAATTTTTTTTTTTGAAGGAGAGGGGCATGTTAGGTCCCTATAATAATAGTGTATTCCCATTATTGTTATTGTTAGTGTATCCCCCTATTGTTAGTGTTGTGCTCATGTATCCTCCATGTTGTTATTGTTGTGCCCCATAAAATCCCACTATTGTTATTTTTGTATCCACACATTATTATTGTTATGTAGGCTCTGGTTATATTGTGACTCCTCAGAATGCCATATATGCCAATGAGGTCTTATCATTTTTAACATCCAAGAATTGTTCATTCATGTAATGTAAAGGAGGTTCCCCCCTCGAAAGGGATAATTTCGAACTTGTTGATTTATCTTTTCTTCTATTTTGAGAGTTGGTTTCATAAAAAACTTGGAATTTAGTTTCACAAAATAAACATATAATTGAAATTATCTATTAACGTTAAGAAACCAATCCTCAACAACCTCTTCCATTTCCCTGTCAAAGTTTAAGCGTTGGATTTTCCTAAATTCTCCATGTAGTTCTATTTTAGTTTTCTTCTTAGATTTTTCCTACAATTTTTAGGAGTTATATTCATCTACTCTTTTGGACCTTTCCTCCTTAATTTATACCACATTTTAAACTTTTTTCATTTGGAGATATCAACCCAATTTGCTTCTTTCCTCAATGTTTTCACTATCTTTGGGTTTTAATTTCTGTTAAGTTTTTGATGACACACTCCTCTGTGTTGGCCTTGATTAGTTGCTCATCCTTTCTCACAAGTTTATCAGTTCTTCTTGCAAAATTTTCATCATGTCTAATATCTCCCTCGTGGGTATTTTCACTTATTATCCTAACTATATATATACAATTCCTCTTCCCCTATATGGCTTGTTTCTTCAGGTTCATCATTCTATGCACTATGAAATGTTTCTTTCATTATTTCTTTCACCCTCTCTTTGTATACACAAATATTATTAGGTTAATAATATCATGATTAGCTCAAAGGTCACAATGTTAAAGTATTTTCCTTTGATACCATATTTCACATCCCTAACTTTAACAATAGAGTAACTATCAAAAGCTAAGTTTCAATTTACTTGCAAGAATTTATTATTATTATTATTATTATTAAGATTTCCTTTTGGATTAATCACATTGTTTATATTTGGTCGATCTTTCGAACCAAGTAATGTGGTTAATCCTTAGGGAAAAGGTCAAAAAAATCAATTTTCAAAAATGTTTAAATAGCAAAGAAGATTCATTTCCTAGAATTAGCCGTTATGAACTAGCTATATTTCACAGCGGCTAATTCTACGAAAGGATTCTTTTCTGATATTTAAAAATTTGTGAAGATTTATTTTTTTCACCTTTGTCCTAAGGATGAACCACACTAGTTGATTCAAAACATTGACCAAATATTAACAATGTGATTAATCCGAAAGATAATCTGTTAATCTTATTATCAATATACATCCCAAGTCTAAGAATTTATTATTATTTATTATTATTATTTATTTTATTATTTTTAATAATGATATAATACCTTCAATCCTTCAGATTCTCTTTTTTTTTTTTCCAACTATACAATCTCTTTTACCATATTACTTTACGGTTTTATTTTATGACCATGGAATAGAATAACCATACAGTTTGTATTCTTTTATTACATCTATGGTTTATTTGTAGTATTTCTCTAAACATTTTCTTGCACTATATTTCTAGTATATACATTGGTATATAATTTATTTCCTTAAATGCCAGTGGTATTATATACTATATATATAATATATATATTATATATATATATATATAGATATATATATATAGATTTATTATATATATATATATTTATTATATGATATATATTTATTATATATTACTTAATATTATATATATTATTTTGATATATATTACAAGTCCATTGTATAAATGTTCCACAATAGTTTAATTCATAACCTAAGTGAAATTCGCCTATTATATTAACTACCATATGCATATATTATTTATCTTGGTCCTCAACATGACATATAAAAATATATAAGACTATTTTCAAAGTATTCCAATTTTATATTGTATAACTATACATTGAACACGTGTATACTGAGTGTTTAATATTTTTTTCCTTATCCTTCATGTGGTAACAAACTTTATGGGACTCATGGAAATACTTTAGTCTGGTTGTCTGAAAACTCAATAGTATTCACATGATGGTGCATATAAGGGGTTGGTTCCTACCTCCTCTAGGGAAATCGCCCACGTTTTCAACTCCAACACTCTAGATTGCATCTTGGTAAGGGACCCTATAGATTGCAAGATAAAGGGTTACAATAACTACCCTAACAAATTTTACCAGAGCTCTTCTCTCTAGCTTCGAACTCCATTATAACATTCATCTCGAATAATTGATATTCCTAGTCAAATTAATGATTTTTCAAGAGTTTGTGTAGTTGATTATATGGATGGTATATGCCATCTTCATTTGTAGGTGGGACTACAATAAATGAATTTTCTTATCCTTTTATTTATTAGGTTGAGTTTATTTTTCCTTTGTTTTTGACATGTGTTTTTGAAAACTTCATTTAACCTTTCCATTTACTCATTTGAAAAGGGTATAAACCCTTTTCCAGTGTTGTCTCTCACTACTTTTTCAATCACTAGTTGCTTCAAAAGCCAAATTGCAGTGATGTTTGGGGCCAAATATTTAGCCACGGAAACTACCAGAGCGAGATCAAACCCTTTACATTTCTTATTTATCGGAAATATATTTCAAATGGTATATAGAAGTCTAAAAATGGACTTCCTGATCAAAAGTTAGAACCTACTGAACAATTCCTCTCGAAAGCCCAACAAACAAGAAAAAATGGCCAAGTCTTGAAGAAATCGCAGTCGAGCCTCCGGACAGTTTATCACAATCATATATTGTCCATCAACAGGGTCAACGTCTCACTCTTAAGGCTTATAAGAAGATGGAAAGGCTAATTGTGATTTATTATTTTTCACTATTTTGCTAGGGGAGTGACGATGGAGGCTAACATAGGAAAGGCATGAGAAAACAAGGTCCGGTGGGCCATTTTCTCTCTCCTCTAGGAGACCATGTGGTGACCTCTGATTGGTTTGCTGAACTAACATGGAAGTTGATGTTAGTAATGACATGTATGGTATGGAAAATGACATGGAAAGTGGACACGTGGCGCTCATTTTTGGATTTTTCAGGGGTCCTATAGGGCTTTTTCCAAGTGCCACATGGCACCACCCATAGGGTGACATGTGGTAGTGATGATGTCAACAATGATGTTAGCAAGTTATCCGCAATCAATGATCCAAAGTTTCATGTGATAAAGAGCTAAGGCCATAGAGAGGCGGTGATTGTGATATGTGGGATTTCTCCTAGATGCGATAAGAGTTTACAATTCGATTTATAAGGGCCCCACGTCCAGACTACTAGCCTTCGCTTGAGAACAAGGCCGTAGTGCACCATCGATTAGAATATGTGGGACTTTCCCCAGACGTGATAAAATATTAAAATACGGGTTTATAAAAACCGCTTTTCCGGACTATGGGCCTGCTCCAATGAAAAAGGGAAAAGCAGGTTAAAACATCGATATGCAGGAAAAAGGAAATATGAAGGAAAAGATTGCCGAGACACATGGGCAATGACCTTAGTGACTAAGGGCTCAACACTCAGTCTCTAACCCTAGTCATATGAGGAAAGACACAAAAAAGGGTATAGTAAAAGGGGCCCAGGGGAAAATCAAAATCAACCTATTTCACCTTTTCTAGAGGAAAAATTCCGTGACTGTGCGGATTACACTGTAAAACAAAGAACAATGTTGAACCACATACCAGGGGATTAGATACATCATACATAGGTTTAAATGCGCGATGGGTTGGCAGCTAGGTGGTATAATGAAGGTATGGGGCACACTCAGGGAAGGACTCGGCCTATAACATGCCTCCACAAATCAGTTCCATAAGAATTCAAAGTGGAAGAGATAGTCAACTAGCCGAGCACCATGGGCACACTCCATGGCATAGACGGGGCATGTTTTGAGGCTCTCACAGGGAAAACGGATGAATCTTCCTCGATTCTTCCTCCCATCCATCTTAACTTTCTATATTTACTTGTTTTCAAGAAGGGATTCAATCCCTATTGTAACAGGCATGTAGCAAAGCCTTACAAAGGGGACAACTATTCTAGTATGGCAGTTGGACCCCTAAATCTTAGATTCTTTTGTAAAATGTAACTCCATATGCCCCCTCTTCTTATAAATAGGGGTATGCAACATAATACATGGGATTTTTTCTAAAATTTCTCACTTGTGAGGGCTCGACTCTATGATACTATTTTTAGCTCATAAATATGTAAGTGCACGACTTGTATTTCAGACCGTGTTACTTCACACAGGCAGATCTTTCAGGCTTAGGAAAGAAATTGTGGAGATTCACCCTTCTAAGTATTACAATATGTCATCCTCTTAATAACTCCATTTTGTTTATATTCTTCTCTGAATTCATGTGATTACTGCTATTAGAAATATCTTTAGACCTCCTCACAGACTCACTGGTATTAATATGATATGCATGTTCCTATAGTTCCTCAAAGATCCATTTGTATGGAGATTGTTAATGCTAGTGCATGTCTAAATTATTGAAATCATATCTTTAACAAATACTCTCCATGAATCACAACACCCAACCTCTCTTCTTCCCATTATATATGCTTCTAACTCAGATAAGTATTGCAATTATTAGAGCTACAAGATCTATGCATTATGCATAGTGTTCTTGATGCTATAAAATCTCTACAATCAGTTACTATTCCTCCTCATCCTTTGTCATTTACCCAACAAAGCCTATTAAGTTGTATTCCCCTTTGAAGCAATAGACCTTTGCTATTCGATGTCATACTTCTAGGAATTGTGTGTGTGAGGGAATACCTGAATTACATAATTCATACTCTTGGAGGAATAAATCAAACCCCCTCATACCTTTTTCATTACAATTGGAGTGTTGCAACTCCCCACATATAAGCTAACGAGAACTCCTCTATTTAAGATGTCCTAGGAATTGGTCTACAATCAACCCATAGGATATCTCTAGGGAGCTTTCCTTTCCCCATACTGCACTTGTGCTGTTGGTGCAAGATCTAGCGATAACATATTTCTAGCACCGTCGCCGGGGAACATATTAGAAACGTTTTCCCTCCATGCGATAAAACATTTCATTTCCTTTGTTAGGTGAGCATAGGAAGTGTGGGTTGAAGATCTCTCACGTTGGTAACTCCGCTATCAATTCTATGGTAAACATATTGGCGACTCCATTGTCTATATCTCTATTTGATCATCATGTCTTTCAAGAAGCCCCGTACTCACTCTGATGCTAAAACAACTTAAAACTCTCCCTACCTTTGAAGCTAAAATCAATCATATAGCGAAGTTTTTGAGAAGGCCATTCCCACATTTCTGGCCAACAAATTCACCCCACTGCATATATCTTCTATTTTTGTTTCTCCCCATCATGTCCCTTCATTTCATGAGTGGGATAGCTATTTGCCTGGATTCAGTGGGAACACAGAGACAAGTCTTGAACAACATCTAAAAGAGTTTCACGAATGCATCGAGAAACAAGTTTTTTTTTTTTGAATATGTACAAATGAATTTGTTCATGTATTCTTTAGAAGAAGGTGCTAGAGTTTGGTACAAAACACTACCTCGTGGCATCATATCTTCCTTGAAATATTTTCATACATCATTCCATCAATATTACAAAATATTTCACCCCCTGAATGCTTTATTTGAAGATTGTTGCACACCTCTCAATGATGAAGACATTCCGGAGGATGAAGACCTTACTGAATATGTTTACAGAGATCCACTCCAAGAAAACATCTACTTGTATTAGGAAGCATCACCCAATGAGATAGAAAGTGAAGAAGGAGATATCACTATTATTCCAACAAACCCGCAGTGGTTTGATTCAACCGATCTAGATGTTTCTCCTTCTTGTGATAAATATAACTCTGCTGGAGATTCAAGTGGTGCAAAGCCACCACACTTCTGGTTAGGGGAAGCTATGCAAGAAGAGGAAGCCCATCAGGAAGCCAACAAATAGCCTCTAGTTTGCAATGCTTATTTTTTCCCTAGAGAGCAAGACCAAGACCCTCCAAAGCATGATTCATAGTACCCAAAGGAGGAGGAAATGGTCATGGAGGTTTAGAAGGATTTTTTTTCTAGCAAGTGGAGAAAAATATCCTAGCAATAGGCTTTTCTTGAGAAGTATGAAGTTGAGGAACTAAACAATGATTGTAGCGGCCCTGGACAACAGGATGTCGACTAGCAGACTACTCATGAAAAGGAGGCAGCTGCAAATTTTCCTTGTTTATTCCATGAACCTGTGGCTGAGTACGTGAGCATGTTCTTAAGTTAGCACTAGAGGTCATTTCATGAGCATGTATCACGTTCCATGTTCAATTATGTTTCTTCTTGCAAGCTCACTTTTTTTTCTAGTAGCATGGAGGCACTAGGTCTAATACCCAAATGTTGGCCTAGATCCATTGGAGGGTTGAACTCAACTAGGTAAATTGGGCCCTGTGCATAAGTAGGAAGGTATATAAATAAGATCACTAGATAATCATTTACTTACTAGTTGTTAGAATTTTTACTTCTGCATTTTAGATTGAGAAAGAAAAGTCCCATGGATATCTTGTTGATTGCAAGGAGGAATTTATCACTGAACCGATGCCCAATGGTGAAGGATACTTGTCCGAGGGTTCTCAACACGTTTCCATAAAGGCACTATCCTCAGTTGGAGCCAATTTTGCCACTCACTACTTTTTCAGTGACCAACTGCTTCAAAATCTAAATAACAGTGATGTTTGGGCCAAATTCTGAGCCATAGAAGCTACCAGAGCCAGATGAAACCCTTTCCATTGTGTAGTGCTTGGAAATTTTTTTCCAATGGTATATAGAAGTCTAAAAATGGAATTCTAAAGAAAACGTTAGAGCCTATTTAACAATGCCTCTGGAAAGCCCAACAAATGAGAAAAAATTTCTAAGTGTTGAAGCAAAATCACAATTGGGGCTCAGGACAGTTCATCGCAATCGTATTTGTCATCTTCAAGGTCAAGGTCTCACTCTTAAGGCTTATCGTTAAATTCAAAGGTCGATTTTGATTTGAAAATTCTCACTGTTTCACTGGGGGAGGGTTGATGAAGGCTGACACTGTAGAGGCATTACAAAATAGGGTCGGGTGAGCCATTTTCTCTCTCCTCTGGGAGACTACGTGGTGGCCTGTGATTGTTCTGCTAATATGACATGGCACCTATCGTTAGTAATGATGTGGCACATAACGAACACGACGTGGCAGGCGAACACATGGTGCTCATTTTTGGCATTTTTAGGGGTCCGATGGGGCTGCTTTTGGGTGCCACGTGGCACCACCCAAAGGGTGAAATGTGCCACTAATGACATCAACAATGAAGTTAGAAGGCTATCAACAATTAGTGATTGCAAGTGTTAAGGGGTAAAGAGTTAAGGCAATAGAGAGGTGTCGATTTCAATATGCAATATTTCTCTCAGACACAATAAGACTTTAGAATTTGATTTATAAGGGCCCCGTGTCCAGACTATCAACCTTCGCTCAAGAGCAAGGCCATAGTGCCCCGCCAATTTTGATTTGCAGGATCTCCCCCCAGACATAGTAAAAGATTAAAATCCAAGTTTATAAGGACCCCACATCCCAACTATGGGCCCGCTCCGATGGAAGAGGGGAAAACAGGTTAAAGCGTCGATATGTGGGAAAAAGGCAATACAAAGGAAAAGGTCACTGAGACACACGGCCGATGGCCTTACCACCTACGGGCTCAGCACTCGGTCTCAACCCCTACTTACATGAGGAAACCCACAAAAAGTGGTATAGTAAAAGTGGCCAAGGGGAAAATCAAAATCATTCTGTTTCACTTGTTTTAGAGGAAAAAGCCCGCGAATGTGCAATTACCCTGTTAAACAAAGAACACTACTCAACCATCGTGGTAGGGCATTGGATACATCGTACAAATATTTAAAGGTGATATGGGTTGGTAGCTGGGTATTTTAATGAAGGTATGGGGTACACTCAGGGAAGGACTTGGCCTGTGGCATGCCTCCAAAAGTTAGTGCCATAATCATTCAAAGTGGAAGAGGCAGACGACTGGTCGAGTAGCATGGGCACACTTCTTGACATAGACAGGGCCTATTTTGAGGCTTTCACATGAACAAAAAAGGAATCTTCCTACATTCTTCCTTCCATCCCTCTTAATTTTTTGTATTTCTCTATTTTCAAGAAGGGATTCAATCCCCATTGAAACAGGCATTTAGTAGAGATTTATAGTGGGGGACAGCTACTCTAGTATGGCAATTGGAGCCCGAGCTCTTAGATATTTTTGTAAACTGTAACTCCATAGGCCCCTTATTCTTATAAATAGGGGGATGAAATTAAATACAAAGGTTTTTCTAGAATTTCTCACCCACGTGGGCTAGACTCTATGATACCATTTTTGGCTCATAAATATGTAAGTGCATGACATGTATTTTAGACCGTGTTACTTCACACAGGAAAATATTTCAGACATAGAAAATAAATGGTGGTGATTCCCCCTTCTAAGTATTACAATATGTTATCCTCCTGTTAACTCCATTATGTTAACATTATTCTCTACATTCATGTGGTTATTGTTGTTATAAATATTTCAACACCTCCTCATAGATTCAGTGGTATCAATATGTTATGCATGCGCCTGTAGCTCTTCATAAACCTATTCGTATGAAATTTTTTAATGCTATTTCCTGTCTGGATTATTGAAATCATATCTTTAACAACTGCTCTTCATGAATCGCCAAACTCTCTTCTTCCCATTATATCTACTTCTGACTCAAATAAGTATTCGAATTCTTAGAGCTATAATCTCTATGTTTTATGCGTATGCTTCTTGATGTTGTAAGCTCCCTATGATGAGTTACTCTTCTTCCTCATCCTCTATCATTTACCCAACAAACCCTATTAATGTGTAATCCAATTTGAAGTAATCGGCCTCCATTCTTCTATGTGATACTTCTAGGAACTGTGTGTGTGAGGGAATACCTAGAGTAAATAACTCATAAATTTGGAGGAATGAACAAAACCCCCTCATACCTTTTTCATGACAATTGGAGTGCTGCAACCCATCACTTATAACATTACAAGTACTCCTTTATTATTTAAGATGTCTTAGGCACTATTCTTCAATCAACCCATAGGCTGTCTCGACGGAGCTTTCTTTGCCTCCTACTGCACTTGTGCTTTTGGAGCAAGATTTAGTGACAACAACTAGAATGAGGGTTTTATCTTTTTCTTCCTTGTTATCACGTGGAATGTCCTATTTGAATTTCCAAAATTTACCTGACCAATTGTAAAAGAAAATAAATGAAATTTATAGATAGAAATGACTAGGTAAGCCTTGGGATTGGTGGCTCTATGAATTATATTTCATTGTGAGTCTTGATGTTCTAAATTTTCCCCTTCTTTTTAGGTTTATAGATAGGAAAAGAATGTTCCTTGTGCCTCTCCACAAGCAAGTAATTAACACTCATCATATTAGTTGTTTTTCCCATTAAGATATTATATTGTGAGGGATTATTCATAATTTATGTTCAACCCTTACAACTCTACCATGCATTATTGAGTTGAGTTTCAATCAGAGGAGGGTGTTCATTATCAATCTAATTCTCTTGTTTATACTCCTTAATGATGGGTTCAGGTTTTAATATCCAAATTTTATTACTAGGTTAATCATGGGGACAATATTGCATCACTCTAGGCACAATAAGGCATTATTTTCTCTCTTTATTTTTATTCTTTTTAACAATAGAATTGTACACAACCCTAGGTTTAGGAATTCATTTTTGAAAACTTTAAAGGATACAACCTATTTTTTTTCTTTTAGAAAAATACGGAAATACATGCATAAGTTTCTATGACCTTCCACAATTGCTAGAATGCATGTATATGCCATTCTTAAAGAATAATTGAAGCTTAAAATTCCTTTTCTTGAAGTCGACACCCTATGTCCTTATATTTTCAACAAAAAGAAGGGTAGGGTTATTACTTGAAATATATATATTTATATGTGTTCATATGAACATTTTGTAGTTTTGATCAAATTTACCGTGTCACTTGGCCTTCTCTTTTGAATTTTTTACTCTAAACCCTTTTAGGTTATTTATTTTCATTAGAACTATAATGAAATTCTATAATTTGCACTACATTGGAATTCATTATTTTTCTCTAGGAGTGTAAATAATACTTTCAATCTTTTTTTGATGCTATTATGTAGTTTTCTTTGTTTAGCACTATTCATTCCCCTCTAATTACATGCAATACTTTTGTTCTCAAGAATGTGAACCTCCATATGATAGATTCTATGATAACTACAAATATATGTTTTTACATATACAACTGTACCTATGTATTTAAAATTTTCTTATCTAGAAAAGAGACTTTGTAGTTTCTTATAATGGGAAGCTATGCCCAATTCTTTGACTCCTAATTTATCATGATGAAGATTAAATTTGTTGCCGCCATTGATAGGTCTATACCCTCAAGGTATCCCTATCTAACCTGAACATGAAACTTAGGAATTTTCTGTATTATTATTCTAATTGTAAATACATTTAAGTCTTACTTTTGCGAATTAACATTTTTCCTCTATTAACACAATAATTTTGTTATGTAAAACTTGAAGAAATATTTGCTTACCTTCTTTCCACATAAGGTGTCCCCGGTCCTTAAATTATTTAACACAGAATTACTGGTGTTACCAGGCAACCCATTTATTTCATAGGTAACCACAAGTCGCCTACCCAAACCCTCTTCATTTTGCCTATTACTTGTAGCATAGCGTTAGTAAAAGCCCAAATAATTTCTATTGTTCCACATTCCTATTTACTGATTCAGCTTCCTAGATATAGAAATATTATTGTCTAATTCATCCTAGCCATGAATTGACTTGTTCAGTTAGTTTCCGCAAGGTCTCCCTCTAACTATTAGGGAAAAAAATGAAGAAAAAAGTTAATTGTATTTCCTTACCTCCATAATCCCATGGAAACATTGTGTTACCCACCACCACCCCCCACCCGCCCCCACGATTGCTAGAATGCATGTATATGCCATTATTAAAGAATAATTGTTGCTTAAAATTCCTTCTCTTGAAGTCGAGGCATTATGGCCTTATGTTTTCAACAAAAAGGAAGAGTAAGGTTATGATTTGAAATATATATGTTTATGTGTGTGCATATGAACATTTTGTAGTTTTGATCAAATTGATCGTGTCACTTGGCCTTATCTTTTGAATTTTTTTACTCTAAACCATTTTAGGTTCTTTATTTTCATTAGAGCTATAATGAAATTCTATAATTTGCACTACATTGGAATTCATTATTTTTCTCTGGGAGTGTAAATAATACCTTCATTCTTTTTTTCATACTATTATGTAGTTTTTTCTTTCTTCAGCTTTATTGATTCCCTTCTACTTACATGCAATACTTTTATTCTCAATATTGTGAACCTCCATATGTTAGATTCTATGATAACTACAAATATATGTTTTTACATATAGAACTGTACCTATGTATTTAAAGTTTTCTTATCTAGAAAAGAGACTTTGTGGTTTCCTGTAATGGGAAGCTATGCCCAATTCTTTGACTCCTAATTTCTCATGTTCAAGATTAATTTTGTTGCCACCATTGATAGGTCTATACCCTCAAGGTATCCATGTCTTACTTTTTCGAATTAATATTTTTCCTCTCTTAACACAATAATTTTGTTATGTAAAGCTTGAAGAAATATTCGGTTACCTTGTTTCTGCATAAGGGTCCCCGGTCCTTAAATTATTTAACAAAAAATTATTGGTGTTACTAGGAAACCCATTTATTTCATAGTTAACCACAAGTCACCTACCCAAACCTTTCTCATTTCGCCTATTACTTGTAACATAGCATTAGTAAAAGCCCAAATAATTTCTATTGTTCCATCTTCCTATTAGTGATTCAACTTCCTAGATATAGAAATATTATTTTCTAAATCACTGATTATTTCAATTCATATTATTAATGAAATATCTGATGCTAATTACATCAAGGAAATCATTACTTATCTAATCCTTTCATAAATAAGCTAGAGGCTTCTAAGGTCATCCTAGCCATGAATTGACTTATTCAGTGAGTTTCCCCAAGGTCTCCCTCTAACTATTACTGAAAAAATGAAGAAAAAAGTTAATTGTATTTCCCTACCTCCTGTAATCCCATAAGAAACATTGTGTGTTACCCCACCCCCCCCCGCACCTCTCCATTTTTTGCGGTTTCCTAATGTTTCTCTTGTACTAGTAATGGTTTAACAAGACAATTTATATATCTCACACAATATCTTGTGCAACTTCCACCATGGGGTATTTCTCTCCAACCTCATAAATTTGTACTGTGGTCTATGTTTGTCGTCAAACTTTATTTTCTACATTCTACTTTCTCTTCCAGAATATTAAAAGAAGTGACAGAAGAAGGAGTTTTTATTTTTTATTTTTACTTCTACCCCTTTAGGCATAACTAAATTCATCTATTTCTTCCTAATAATTAGGATTTAATATCTCATTTTATCCTTTAACATATTTATGATTGGATTAATATGCTAATACAATTTTTCATTCATTATTATTTTCTTTTTTAGCAAATAAAAATAGTATATCATCACATATCTCAATATTTCCTCAAACCAGTAAATAAAGAAGAGTCATATAGTAAGTTTCTCCAGGAATATTATAAAAGGAGGCTAATGTATTATAAGAAGGTGGTCAACACCACTCTTACTAACTAGAATGATTTTTCTTTCTTAACTAGTGCTAAGAAGAAAATGAACATTGCAATTATGAGAACTAATTCTCTTGAGCTTCCAAGTGAAACAGGGCATTCGTCTACTTTTAAAACTCCTTTGGTCAAAATAATTTATTACCTTTGAGATATTAAGAGGTCTGAAGATGAAAAATAATTTCTCTTGGATTGTCCATATTTTACTCACATCAATTCTCATTTCCAAAACATTTTCCCCACTACCAACCTTCTTGACTTGTTAAGTCAACAAAACTGTAGTGATCTAGTAACACTTCTTTCCCTTCTTTTTGATCATATAAATAACATATTAATCAGCCAAAATGAATGTCCCAATTCTCATTTAGAAACATTTTCCTGAGTAACAACCTTCTTGTCTCATTAAGTGAACATAAATATAGTGATCTAGGAACACTTTTTTCACTTTATTCTTATCATAGAGACAACATATTAAAGAGCCACAATTTCTTTCTTTCTTTCTCAAGGTTTGATAGGCCACATTGGTCTTAGTGGATGTTACTCATGAGCATTATCATCATCATCACCATCATTCAAAATGTTATATGTCATTTCGATATTAAAAAATGAATGAATTAAAAATCTATTTTTTTATTAATGTAATAATAATTCTCTTTCTTTATATATATATAATATATATATATATATATATATTATATATTATATAATTATATTATTTTATTGGTTAAAATCTTAATATCGATTATATATATATATATTAAGATTTTTAACCAATAAAATAATATATATATATATATATATATATATATATATATATATATATAGATAGATAGATATATGTATATATATAATTGACATTTACCATTTTAAATATTAACAAGAAAAGTACATTATAATTTTTTTTGTTATTAATAAGTTTTAAATGTTATATATATTTTTTTGTTTGTCAAGTTGTTTGTGTTTTTCTAGGCTTGACCTGTGGCTTAAGAAACCGCAACCCAGGGGCAACTAAGTCATCAAAATCACCAAGGATTGCACCTAGCTTAGACCACCACATCCCTTAGTTCATTATATTTTAGTGTGTCTCCTCCCTCTAGCACGGTAGAACAACCTCCGTTAGATTTAATCTTGGGTCGATTTGCTAATGAGGGCCATGCTATACTAGTTTTTTTAGTGGGACTTGACTTTAATGTTATATATTAGCTCCATATTAAAAATTTAATAAATTACATATAACTCTTACTAACAATGAAAATGGAAAACCTAAACATCCTATTAATGGAACAATAATTCTCTTTTTCTTTATACACACACATGAACATATATAAAATCGGCATGAAACTTTTTTATTGTTACTAATATTTTTTTAAATATTATATATCAACTCCATGTTAAAAAGACAATAAATTGCACATGAAAATATTTTATTTTATTTTATTTTATGTTGTAAGTTTTAATTTAATTACTTTGTTTTTTTTTACTTAAACTTGATATAGAACTATGTTAATATGGACATTGAAATTTTGTATTTATGGCTAATGGTAAAAAAAGAAAAAAATTGTTATTAGTTGTACTTTTTAGTTTAATTATTACATGCCAATTAAAAATAAAATGAATTATATATTGTGTAATATTAATTATATTATTTTTACATGGAATTTGTTAACTCCATATTAAGTAGTTAAAGAATTACATATCTCTTTAATACTAAAGTGTAAATCATTATTTTTCCTTTAATTTCAATTAATTTATCTCTATATAAAGGGGATGTAAAAATTTAGGTGGAAATTGAAGCATTTTGTTTATGACCAACATTGATTTTTTTTACTATTACTATTTTTCAATTTATTATTATAACTAGCAATTACATCAGATATTGCAAAGGGAATGTTGTAAGGCATAAATTCTAGAAGTAAATTCCAAAAGAACCATGCGATATAAAGTCATCTTTTTCTCATAAATAATACCTTGTTCTATGCAATTGAAAATTTTAGTATTTTTGTCACAACCACTAATCCACACATATATACTTTTAAGGTGAAATTCATTATCTTCTTTGTTAGGAAGATCATATCTCCCTTGTTCCAATTTTCTAAGAGTGGTTAGTACATCCTTCAAGAAGACCCCATTGCAATAAATATAAAAGGATTTTATGTTATGTCCCACTTCATTTAAATAAGATAATTTATTTTCTTTATGATCTTGAGACGATCCTTTCACAAGATGTCTTAGTCTAGAAACTTATTTTGCAAATTGAGCCATATCGAAGTTCAAGCATGAAGGATATAAGTGTGACCATGTGTCCCTGACCGTTTTTTTTAGAAAACCAAGAGTTGTTGAAATAAAGTGGGTGTTGAATGTGTATTTGAATTGACAGATGATACAAGAAAAATGGGGAGATGATTAGATAATTCGTTGTGGGATAGTTGAAGGGTTCAGGAATTCATTTGAAATTAGGATCCTATTGGATAATTTGTATTGCATCTTGTTGATGTCCAAAGTGGCCTATGGAAAGCAAGGAAACCTCTGCTTTAAAGTTAGTAGATACTTTGTTCTCGATCAACAAGAAGTTCTCTCCTTTCTGCCTCTCATACAAAGTCTTTCATCTTGCCTCAAGAAGACTTTTAGGTTTGCTATCTTTTCCATGTTTGTTTCCAAGAAAGTTTTTGATTCCATACATGCATTCTAGTTTAAATGTGATTTGCAATATCTATGGTGTGATGTTTAAATCACAAGTCTAGGTAGTCTAGAAGATAATATGGGGGAAAATGTTCTCCTGTAATGTAGCATCCCTATATTTTGTATTTAACTTCTATAAAAAGTGACACATTTGAGTCCAATACTAGTGAAGTAACAGATTATGTTAATGCAGTATAATCTATATTGACTCCTATGGGAGTGAAATAAAATATAATGTTAGATTGTTAGGAAATCCACTTACAAGAATTCCCTTGCAAATGTGTTATGTTAATGTGTTATAGTTTATATTGAATCCTTTGTGAGTCAAATAAATATAATGAGAGATTGTGCCAAATCCACTTTAGAAGAATTTTCTTGCAAATGCCTCAAGTCCTATGTGTTCATTATTTGAATTTCAATTTTCCATATATTTATCATGTTAATGATTTGTTCAATATTTCATATCCTCGTGTGATACTTTATATATGTAAATTCCATAGTTGGAATGCATAGTTTGGATATGCCATTACACTGTTAGAAGGGGGGATATGTTGACTTTCAGAAAACTGAAGAGGATTCCAAACATGAGTTAAATTATGTAATTGAGAAAATTAAGTAGATTATACACTAGGATCCCAAGAAATACATTCAAGAAGAAATATTGGAAATCAAATAATGCCAATGAAAATATCACCCTGATCACAACATTTATGACCACTAGTTTCCTTGGGGTATATAAAAAGAAAGGGAACATAAGTTCTCAATGAATGAATTCAGTTAAAAGACCATGGGTCCAATCCGTCATCTGGGACTCTTTGCATACAAAACCATTTGATGCAAATGATTGGTTATGAAATATTGATATATTAATGTAAATTTATTCACACAAAGTGTATCAGGTAAGTTTCCAAGTGATTGCCAATATGGAGGAAACACCTTGACAATAAGTGAGCTTTAGTTTCTAGTTCAGTTATTTATCATGAGTTATAATTTATTGTGTCCCATTGTCTTCGTCCTCTAGAAATCATGTTATATTTAGTTGTTTATGTTTCAACGTTTTCGTCCTCTCATAATACATGCATAGTGCATGAACAAAAGCTTCTAAGTAATGACATTTTCAATGTTTCAATTCATTATGTGTCAATTTCTCGTATGATGATATTGTTGACAATGATGCTATGCTTATTGTAGTTATGGTATAATTTTAAATGTGCAAACTGACAATTTTATAACTCAATTTTTCTTTTTGAATGTTGAAATGTTTTAATTTGAATTTTATAAATTTATTAGTGTAAAATGAAAACATATTACTGATATTAAAAGATATATATACCTCATTAAAAAATTGCAATTTTAAATAAATTTTAAAACTAAATTTAATAATTCATATTATTTAAAATTTTAAAAATAATTAATTTTATGTCTTAAGGGTAATATTACTTTATATCATTCTATAAATACAAAAAATAAAACTAAATAAAAGAATCCAGGAATAATGGAATGAAGTATAAATATATTTTTACATTAAACATAAAATGTTTTCGTTTATGTAAAAATATATATACACCTTATTAAAGAAATGTCATTTGTAATTTTAGGTAAAATTCAAAATTATAGTTTATAATTAATATTATTTAAAATTAAAAACTTATTTAATTTTATATTTTAAAGTATATATATATATATATTGTTTAGTGTGGTACGCGAACACCTTGGTCAGTGACTCGTCACTACATCTATAGAAAAATCTGGGCTAATCACCCCTTGGCTTACTGGCAAAAGCTAACCCCTAGGGCTTCAGGCAGAATTGATTAAAATTAAAAAATTATTTAATTTTATATTTTAAAGGTACGAACACCTTGGTCAGTGACTCGTCACTACATCTATAGAAAAGTCTGGGCTAATCACCTGTTGGCCTACTGGCAAAAGCTAACCCCTAGGGCTTCAAGCAGAATCAACCCTGTGACCTCCCGATGGCAAGGCAATGTTTTTGACCAACTGAACTAACCCTTGAGCTTCTGGCAAAATCAACCTTGTGACCTCACGATAGTGAGACATGGTTTTTGACGAACTGAACTAACCCATAGAGCTATATTTTAAACGTATATTATTTTATATCATTTTATAAATATAAATATAAAATTAAATAAAAAAATGAAAGCATAAATTTCCATTAATTGTAAATAAAGTATATATATCTTTTTATATAAACATAAATATGCGTTGTAAGGGGACACTACATATACATGAGATACTAATGTTCAACGAAATAACAGGGAGAACATGAAGCCATTCTCTGAGAGAAAAAAAAAAAAGAGAAATATATTTAACGTGGGAGGATTATAATCGACGACATTTGCAAGAAACGTAAGTATATGTTTTCTTATATATATCGTGAAACAATTGCATGTATAATTTTAGTGTATATCTTCGAAGAGAAAGTGCTGTTTAAAATTTAAAATGATCATAACACAATACAACAATGTTGAAAATAAATCAGGTAATAAAGGAGACTTTGCTCCTAAACATAGGCCTATTTTTGTATCGAGAATGCATACAGGAAACAAAAATGAAAGGTTAGAATTTCATTATCCAACATCTCTTTATTTACTTCTTACAACTGAGATATAATTTAACTTGTAGCTTCATCAACTATTAGAATATGAAATGGAATATATGGAATACAGTGAGATGCTCAGGGACACGGAACCCTCGGAATAATTAGAGAATCTCTATGAAGTACTTTGAGTAATAAATCTTTGCAAAAGAATGACCTTTGAGAGGGTGTGAGCTGGGTGACGCGTGAAGGCTTTAGTGTCGTGAATGTTGGGAGATTCTGCGATTCATGGGTGTTCTTTGCCTCTATGCACAGTAACTGGTTGTTGCTCTTCAAATGAATTTCCAAGTAGCCATGTGCAATCCCTGGGGGGCCTCTATGCAGGCTTAGGATTCCATCTAGTGAGTTTACCCAATCTAGAGATAACAATGACAAAACACAAATTTTGTGAGTTACTTACTATAAATTAAATTGTTTTCCTATTTCCCAATTCCATTTATAAATAATGATAAAAATGTAATTTCTTACCCCTTTTGAACTTCAAAGGCTCCATGAAATATTTTCCTTGCATAAATCTAACAAAATTTCAACGTTTTTCCCTGGAATCATTGCCTTGTATACATACTAATTTTTAAGAGCAGAACATTGCAGTTTGAAAAAGCAGTATGTAGTGTTACAACACAAATATGAAAGAAACAAAGGACGCTTAAACCATTTGAGAAGAAACTATTGATTGCCCACCCATAACATTAGAGTGAAAATTTGATTGCACATAAAAATGAAATTCACATCAAATGAACATTTTGTTAATACATGGATAAGAAGCCATCGACCACTTGCATACAGAGATGGAGTTCTTGGACCTCCATAAAGAAATTGTTTACTTTATATTTCATTCTTCTCCATTGGTTAGGCAGTGGACCAGAACCCTATATGTCACAGATATTTCTTCATGTTGGCATCATGAGGATAATATTATTTTATGTATCATACTACAATGCGAATAGATATTTCTTCATGTTGGCATCATGAGGATAATATTATTTTATGTATCATACTACAATGCGAATATAGTTGTTGATGTGGACTTTCCACAAATAATATAGTCTGCTATGCATGCGAAAAAAACTTTTTTTTGCAAAAGATTTATAACTGCACCAATTCCATGATTAATAGGTTCAATTTTTACTATATCACAAGTTTGAATTTACATTCCCTATAAAGAATGGGATGTGCTTAAAAGAAGAGAATACCTTTAAAGAAAAGAAACAATGAATATGTTATCCAACATCTTGAGCAACTTGTGCTTCAATCCTAAGTATTGTGGCATGCAAAATAGAACAAATCCATTATATAAAGATCACAAAATCCAGTTGGAATATAAATCCATTAGGTAATATTTTTAGCTTTTCTTTGTTATTTTTTTATATGACCACCATAAGCATAATCACAAACAATGCATTTAATTTCGAAATAGTCAATCTTTTTTCTTCATATTTACAAGGACAAGAACATGGAGGCTAGCATGAGTTCTAATTAGGGTCGGAAGTAGCAGAAAGAAAAGTTATAGTCGAAGAAATGAGAAATGGGTTATCAACTATCTTTGAAAAGGCCTTTTGTTGAAACCTACCTCCCATTCTATGTATTATTCTAGGTTATTAACTTATTACCTTGAAGTTGTTAGAAATCATATATTCTGGTTTCCTATCCGTGATGATTTCAATTCTGTTTTGTATCAAAACAAATAATTTCATTACTATTTATAATCTATCTTGATATTAGAGAATCAATATTGTATAGGTGATATATGAAGTTGTAAGAAGGGGTGTAAATTTCTTTTCTTGTATAGTAATAATCTCTTTAAAAAACCTATAGAATTTTTTCAAGGATAGGAGGTTTCTAAAATCCTAAATCTGGGTAGATTAAGTGCTATGGCATATAAAAGGTGTGATTACTCTTCTACTTAAATAGAAATGACTAAAAATTCAAGTTCATCACTAAAATGACCAAAAATAACAAATAATCAAGTGTTCAAATTTTCAAAAATGAAGAACTCGCATAAGTCCTCAAGGAAATTGCTTATGATAATGCATCCAGAAAGAAACGCTCCTAAGGGTGTATATATTTACTACAGTGGTAAAATAAAAATCTTTTGTAGTATTTAACTAACTTTAAAATGTTTGGACCAAAAGAATACCAAAGAATATGTTTTTAAGAATGTTATTACCTTTTGTAATTTAATTCAACTATTATTCTCATGGAAATTTAGGGAATTAACCCCAATAATTTAGGTTGAGAAACTACATTCTGTGAGTTTCTCCTAGGACATGAAAATATATGTGTCTTAAACTTTCAAGTTCAATGGTTAGAAGAATTAGCTCTAGCTTAATAATGCTAGCTACTAAAATGAAAACCAGTCATATAATAAGTATATCGTGGGAAAATTTGAGGTATTTCTTCATGCAATTGCAAATCCTCTATCAAATGTATATATTTTCACTAATGCTTTCAAGTATAGAAAATATAGAGCCGAATCATCATTAAGAAACTCCTACCCAGAAAAGTTTTAAAGTTCCCAAGGAATAAATCTCACTCTAATATAGGATTTATTTTCACAACTCCCTTAAATATCAATTGCTTCTTACAATGTAGACCAAAATTATCTCTATTCCTAAAATAGGAAGCAAATTTTAGCAAATTATTTAAATATGGATAGTTTTTTGTGTGTAAAACTAAATTTCCTTTGTGACTGAACTTTGAGACCATAAAATGGATTATTTTTCAGCAATTTCCAAAGATGCCTTATCAGAAGCTTCCTAGAGCTAAATATGCTCATGGAAAAAATTAGTGCAACCGTGAAAGCGGTCAGCCCAAACGACAGCCTCCAAAATGGAAACTCTTACAAGATTATGACTAATTATTCTGGACGCTTCCTCAATTTCTTGGACATATTCTTGAAAGTAAAATGAGGCAGAGTAGGGATGAAAGACAACAGAGAAGGTGATTTGGAGAACATATATATCATTCCATGGAATTCAAGGGTAGATGACCAAGTTTAACTATTTAGACATGACCCGAAAATTCATCCACCTGGTCGCTAAGGTGGACGACCCTGATAACATCTAAATTCACCACCCTCATCAACTGTGTTCACGAGACCATTGATCCCATAATTCTTCCTATTTAGTGAAAAAAGAAATCACAAACGTGGCTGTAGGGTTTCAAGAGTCGAACTTGAATCAACAATGGGACGCCAATTCTCTAGGTGTATAAATTTCTCGAAAGTTCGAGAAAATGAAGTCGCCAAATGTAGAGAACGAAGGGTGTTGAAATGTTGGGCGATCACATAATTTGGGGTTCAGGGTTTTGTTCTGTGTGCACGGATTTTCACCAATGGTCACTGGAAAAAATAGAATAAGAGAATTATGAGGTAGACGCGATGGCTTTACATCCACTGTCATACGACACCCTGCTACTATAGAAAAAAAAATAATATTGCAGGGCACTTCTAAGGGCCATTAGTTGACAGAAACTGTTCCTAACTAATCCATTATTTGGATTTACAAACCAAAATTTGGTTGAGAGTTAAATATTTGGTTGATAATTAAAAAAGTGAGATTTAGCGGTGTAAGAAATCGCAATTATCTAACCATGAATTTGATGGTGTAGAAGAGTGGAAAGTGGAAACGGGGAGAGTTCATCACAAGCGGAAATGCCTGGCAGAATAAATATTATTTTATTATTAAAATGTAACTTATGTGTAATACGAACGAGATATCCGAAAAAATGAAATTATATATATATATATATTATATATATATATATACAACACACACGTTTTTGTTTTATATTTTATATATGTAATTAATATTGAGATATTTTATTTATGAATCTACATTCTACACACTAAAATGTAAATATATATACTCCAATTATATGTTGATGTAGAAAATGATATTCATAAGACTGTAAAGTATATTATTTTTGTTATAAATATTTTATAAAATGTTACTTGTTTATTTATATCTAGAGAATTACTGAGAAATATTGAGTTGAGCCAAAGATAATTTATAATTTGCAACCTCAAGATTAAAGGAAATAATCCTTATCCTATCCTCTTGATTGAAGCTAGCCTTTTCTCTATTGAAAGTATGGTAATGTCTAGGTATTTGATGCATAAGAAGAATATTTACAGCACAAAAGCCAATAGGTTCCCCGAATTTGGTTTTAACTCTAGTCGAAACCCCCAACTTCGGCTCAAGTGAGACTAACATAAGGATGTTGAGTCCTTGCTTAACAATTGGGGGATAAATGAAAATATTACCTTGGATAATAAGGATAATATTAAAAATACTATTAGTTCTAAATTTAAGGATAAATAGTGGAAACATAAGGAGCTAGAGGGAAAGAGAAAGCTAAGGTATTATAAAGAGGCGATCAACCCCACTCTTGATAATCGGTATTATCTTTATGTCTTTGTTATGAAATCAGCTCAAGAAAAGATAGAAAAGATAGATCAACGCCTTAGAATTCAGCCTCTTCGAGGGGGAAACCTCATTTACATTACATAAATGAAGAATTCTTGGATGATACAAATGATAAAACCTCCTTTCTATATATAGGAGTCTAAGGAGTCACAATATAACCCAGCCGACCTAACAATAATAATATAAAGCCACAAAAATAACAATAGAGGGATTCTATGGGGCACAGTAATAACAGTATGGGGACAATAGGGGCACAACAATATTACTAAGGGGTACAACTACAATAGTAATGGGGTAATCACTAGTGTTATAGCGACCCAACATGCCCCTCTCCTTCAAAAAAGTGTTGTCCTCAATGCTTGAGTAGTCTAGATGTTTCTATATAAATTTCTCATCCTCCCATGTGGAATCTTCAGCAGATAAGTTTTTCCACTTGATAAGATACTCTGAAATTGATCGATTTCATAGTTGTCGAGTTCTTATTTCTGTGACTGCTTCTGGTTCCGATATAATTTTTCCTTCCTCGTCAAGTTCTAGAAATATTGTTTAAACTGGGAGCTTATCACCTATAACCTTATTTAAACATGAAACATGGAAAATTGGGTGCAATCGAGAAGCTGCAGGAAGCTCTAATTTGTATGTCATAGTACCAATCTTTTGCAACACCTTGTACAGACCATAATACTTTGGTGATAATTTATTATCCTTCTTAGCTTGCTTGAGGGACATTTTCTTATATGGTTGTAGCCGTAGGAATACCCAATCACGTACATCAAAACTTCTTTCACTGTGATGTTGATTTTCCTATTGTTTCATTCTATTCTGTGCCAACACGAGGTTATCCTTTAAGAGTTGGAGGACTTGTTGTTGATGTTCGATGTGATGTTCCACTGCCTGATCCTTAGAATTTCTCTTAAATATGATGTGATGGATGGTGGTTGATACCCATAAAGTGCCATAAATGGGGTCATTTTTGTTGCTGTATGGAAGGAAGTGTTATACCACCATTCAGCCAGAGGCACCCATTTGACCCATTGTGTCTGTTTATCAGATACAAAGCAACGAAGATATCCTTCCAAACATTTGTTTACTATCTCAGTTTGCCCATCAGATTGAGGATGATAAGATGAGCTATGAGCTAACTGAGTACCAAGACAAGAAAATTATTCTGTCCAAAAATTTCCAGTGAAAATGGGATCTCTGTCACTTACAATAATCTTTGGGTTTCCATGTAGCTTTTGAATTGTTTCCATAAATGCAGTAGAAACTTTACTGGCTTTAAGTGGATGTGATAATGCACAAAAGTGTGCATACTTGGTAAGTCTGTCAACTACCACCATGATGACACTCTTTCCCTCAGACTTGGGTAAACCTGTGATAAAATCCATTGAAACCTCCTCCCAACATTTGCTTGGAATGGATAAAGGTTGTAATAGACCCAAGGTCTTAATTGTTTCAACTTTATTTTGTTGGCAAACCAAACATTCCGCCACAAACTTTTGAATATCTGATTTAAGGCCATCCTAAAAAAATTCCTACTTAACCCTGTGGTAAGTTTTTAAAAATCCTGAGTGCCCTCCTAAGGGAGAAGTGTGCAATTCCATAAGAATCTTTTGTTTTAGCTGGGAATTCTTACAGAGTTATAAGTGATCTTTGTACCATAACGAATCATTTTTCTAGCTAAATGTATCAGACGTACTGGAATCTTGTTGTAGCTTTCGAAT
>APFE030449764.1:197267-229783 GCA_000404065.3 Pinus taeda | reverse complement strand
ATAACACATAAAACACATATACACAGAGATTTCCCACTGAATCCCAAAACCGAGACTACCAGCTTGATTTTTCATTATGTTCCTTTCAATGTTACAATTCATATTTATACATGCCGAAGCATCCAATACCATGTACCTAAAACCATCGCGTCCAAAACCATGGACTGAAAAACATCGCGTCCAAAAAACATGTGCAAAAATCATGCACAAAACCATAGGTGGGTCCGCCCAACCTAACATAGGATCCAAAACCAAAATTTTCTAGGGCCCTGCCCCGGACCCCATAAAGTGGGGTTACGGGTACCCCTCAAACCCCCAGTTAACTATGTGGAAAGAATATAACACAACCCAACAGTATAATATTTTGTGCGGTCGCTCTCCCTACATAATTTCCTCCCGCAGTGCCCCCATGAGCATCTTCAAGAATACTGCTCCTTTCAAACTCTGGTATATATCAACGCAATATTTCATCAAACCCCATTTGTATAGATGCCTAGTAATGATAGAAAAATCTGCCACACACACCACTAACTCCTTATGCTGGATAGTATATCCTTCTGGGGTAGTTCCTGTCACTATGAAGTGTATGATATCTTCAAAATGACCATCCATGATGTGCACTGCAAATAGCTATGCATTATGCAATCCTTCTTCCAAACTAGTGGGCTCTTCCCCTGTTTTGATGTGTGACAGATGGTCTAGTCTCACATTTAGTTGTTTAGGCTTCACAATAAATTCAAAATCATACTCTTGGAACAATAACAACCACCTGTAGATTCTCCCCCCCAACACAGGCTTGTTGACCAGGTATTTCAGCACGGAATGATCTGTATACATCTTAAAGCGGTCACCCAATAAGTAGTGTCTAAACTTTTGGACCGTGTATACCATGGCTAACCCTTCACACTCAGTGGTGAAATAATTCTTCTCCACCTTGGATAACCTTCCGCTTGCGAATGCTATAGGATGGTCCAAGTCTCCTCCACTAGCCTGTGTCAGTACTACTCCCAACGCTATACATGACGTGTCAACATGTACATGAAACTCCTTCTTCCAATCTGGGAAGACTAGGATCGGTGCGGTGACCATATTTTCCTTCAATACATCAAATATTTTCTTACAGTCCTTGTTCTAGTAGCATGTCACATCATTTTTCAACAACTTCTCCATAGGCGCGGTGATTTGGGCATAGCCTTTGATAAACTTCATGTAATATCCAATATGTCCTAGGGTAATGCGTAGATGTTTCACACTCCTCGATTCTTATAAGTTAAGTATCACTGCGATCTTCACGGGATCTACCATCGGTCCCTATCTACAAACCACATCATTGAGTAGGGTCCCAAAAGGAACACAAAATAGATATTTATTCATATTGAGCACAATCTGGTACCTTCGACAAGTATCTAGCATCAGGCGCAAAATTGCCACATGGTGTTTCACCAGCCCAAACATAGTCCAATCATCAAAGTACACTTCTAGGAACTTATGAATAAATTCCTTGAACATCGCAACGACTACGCGTGAAAAAATCATATGTGCATTCTTCAATCCGAAGGGAATTACAGTGTACTGAAAACACCCCACTCAGTCGCAAAGGTCATCTTACTCCTATCTTCCAGTGCGATTTTGATCTGATGGTATCCAGAGAACCCATCAATGAAGGAACATGCTTCCTAGCCAGTTACATTGTCCAACACCTCATCAGTGAACAGAGTCGGGAAAGGATCATGTACACAAGCATCATTCAACTTCCTGAGATCTGCGAATATCCTTATTTCATCCTTCTACTTCTTTTCCTGTACCACCATTAGGCTTACCCAATCAGACTCTTCTACTAGCTCAATGATGCCTGCCACGATCATCTTGTCTAGCTCTAAGCGGACCTTTTCCTTATACTTCAGATTGAGACGGTAAGGTCTTTACTTAACCAGCTTCGCGTCAGGCTTCAATGTGATCTTCATAACACCCAAGTCTCTGATTATCCCTTTTAGATCCATAAAACTGGTAGGGAACAAATCCTAGTATTCGCGGAGCAATTTGGTGACCTTATCTACCGTTGCGTCATCCCAATAATCTCCAATCTCCACAAACTTGGGCTCTACCTTAGTATCAATGTTTACCTATTTTGTTTTCAATGACGTGGTTATATCCAAATTATCAATCTGTGGTCCTTCAACCTTGCGGTGACCTTCTGTTTCAGGGATGTTAATATTTCGTGGATCCTCATCTTCTTCCTCAGTGGTCACGTTATAGCATTCTAGCGTGTGACTTAGCTCAGTGGTCCAATCAGGTTGAATCAGGTCCAAAGGATTCTGCAGTATCCTAAAGATTGTTGCTTTCACTTCTTGTAGCACCTTGTCAATACAGTCAAACCTATCTTCAAAGCTGAATGTCATTATGAATCCTTAACACAGAATATCCCATTCACCTGTAGCATGGCAGAGCTCTATTTCTAAGTACCAGTTCATCGGGATGACATCTAGGGTGTGATAGAAAAAGTGCACCCATTTAGGTTGGGGCTTCACTCCATAAGCCTGAGCCCATTTGGCCAAGTGCACACGTGAATCATCCTTCCCATGATACTTGTCTGTCATTCATACCTTCAGCTTCCCAAAGCATGTTCTGATCATCCTTCTACACTCAGGCCAATCATCAAAACTACCCTTGTGCGTAGCCCACCATCTTGCGGGCGTAGCGCGTAGTGCCCAGTCCAAAGCTTGGAAGCGCTGCTTCTTTGCTACCTCCCTCTCAAATGCATCCAAAAATATATCTACATCATTCAAGCAATCATAAGTGGGTAGATTTCTTACCTTTGACAACACACAACTCAGCGACCGGGTCATCATGTTACAGCTCAGTGTGGTTACTTCTTGTAACCGATCCTGCCAGTGCTCTAATTCTTCATCAGAGTCTAAGTTGCAAGAACTCTCACTATCCCATGTAATTCGTCCATCCGTTGTTGGATTCACCAAATCTTGGTCTCACGCTATTATCTTATATATACAATCCAAGTCATCATCGCTCTCATAATCGCGGACTGGTTCAGTATAGTGCAATCCTTTAGCAGGATCTAGTGGTACTATTACACAGAGCGATTTCTTCTCAAATATCATCTTCCACTTCTTTAGGTTGATTACCTCCTTCATCTCAGTAGCCCAATCAATTCAATGGAGCGCAAGGTAGGGTTTTTTGTCATCTACAATTTCTATTACTTCAAAGTCAGCCAGCGTACTCGCGCCTTCAATAACTACAGTTATGCCTTGCAACCACCCCACAGGGATGATATTCTGCTAATTTTCCATCCTTAACTGAATCAGAGACCACTGCAGCATGAGTCTTCCCATCCGTTCCCAAGTCTACTTTGGTAGGACATTCGCGTCTCACCCTAGGTCCAAAATAACTTGATCCAATTCGTATTCTCCTATCTAAGCAATCAGCCTCATCTCTCATCCTATCCTTGTTTTATGCTTACCAATCTTTCGTACCACGTGCAGTTCACCTGGAATGTTTCCAACGCATCTATTTATAAGCTCCTGTAATCCCTTCATAGCCTTTCTATCACACAGAAACTTCATGCAGGTGTCTAGGAAGGTTGGAAGCATAGAAGGGTCCATTTCCTAATCGGGCTTATCCTTGCTCCCTAAGGTGGAGGCCTCAGTGAAGCTCTTCTTTGCTTCCATGAATGTTTCGCGAGCGCGCTCCAAATCGAATTCAGCCTCTTTCATTAGAGCTTTGTGAACCCATGAATTGTAATTGGGTTGTTCCCCTTATCATATCCTATTGCCGTTCCACTTTGGAGAACTACATTCACATTCGGATCCTCTTCCTGAGGCTCAGAATTCATCATCTACAGGTTCTGAGTCGGTTGAGGTGGTGGTGCCCCTTTGTCGCGTATCCTTGCTATCAGCGTAGGACAGTCCTCCATTTCATGATCAAACAAAGTGAAATATTTGCACAACGGATGCGTGGGGTTAGTGAAATCCTGGGCATAGTGTCCTTGTCCTCCGCAATTGTAACAAATTAGTTGTCCCAGGCCTTTGCCAAGTCCTCCCCCGCCTCGGTCTCATCCATGCCCCTGAAAGCTTTTTCGTGCCATCCCTACACTCTGGTCAAGGGGCCTCATTTCTGCCTGAACCCTATAGGCAAGTGTTCTATCCATAATCAATTTATAACTTCTGTAGTTGCACTCATCATGCCCTACTGACCTACAAAATTTGCAGAACAATTGTTGCGGTGCCTATACAAACTTCTGTAGAAAATGACAGTTATCTGTGGCATGTTTTCCTCCTACCTGGCATATAGTGCACCACAACGCAGGCCCCATGCTTGGTCCTGTTTGATCTTCTAGCATCAAAGGAATCAGTCCTTCTCCTGTAATATAGTTTTCAAAGACCAAGTAATGGTCTTTGTCATGCCCCAGACCCTTGCATTTCAGACACCATAATTCTTTGCACACCTCTAGTCGAACTGTTTTGCCCTGCTTTAAACTTTGCATCTCAAGGAAAAGATTTTGCAAGTGCACATGGAACTGTTGAACCCCCAGATTTGGATCTTACATCGGTGTTTCATGCAGTCTCATTGCAATCTCCAAGGCCTCTGCCTAAGTTTTTATCTTCTATTGAGATAGCGCAACCCTTAGGTGTGGCAGGAGTGAAGCCACAAACCATCCGTGGTGTTTTCCATCTGTTAAGTTCATATTAGCTTTGTGGATTTTACAATTCAATCTTTGATCTAATTCCCAAGGTGTCTCGCTTGGTTTCATCATGATTTCTTTGAACCCCACAATCGATTGTGCCTTGGGTTTAGGCCTACTGAATTCTTTACTTAGCGCGATTTGGATGTCCACCACTCCAGCATTTGGGTTATCGTTGGAGTATTTAATGTACCAGGTTAGTGTGCGATCCTGCAAAGCACTAACCTATGTTTCCTTCTTCATGTTATCATTTATAACGTGCTAAGCTTCCCATACAGCTTACATGACGAACTAGAACTAGTCTGGATCCTCATTTCCCAAGCCTTTGAACAAAGGCAACTTCACTGAATTCACCATGATGAACTGCGGTGGAGGTGGAGGTGGTACGGGTGAAGTCGCAGGTGATGGTGGTGAAGTTGGAGGTGGTGTGGGTGGAGGTGGTAGTCGCAGGAATCCTTGTCTTATTAATTGGATAAAACTTCGTGGAGAAGCCTGCGCTACTCCCTCTTCGTCACCCAATGGAGGTGAAATCAATCGACTATATTCAAGACCCTTTCTTCCTTCGTTCCTGTAAGTTTTTCCGCTTTGCGTAGCTTCAAACATCAAGGTAGCTGCATAACCCATTTTTTGCACAATAACATTTTAATCTAAGTATTCAAAGATTTCAAGTACTTACCTCGCGAACCGTTGAAGAAGTGTCACTCCACCGTACTATAGCTAACTGAGGTATCGACCACGAATTCAGTCACAAATCCTCTTATGATGCGATCCGGCCAATGATTGACAGTGGGGGTGACCTTATCCTCAGAGGCTTCCAATCTCTATACTAACTCCAGGGTCCAGATAACAGGACCATCATGTCCCCACCTTCCTTGGCTATCTGCTAGCTTCACAATCCACTCATATAGCTCAACCCGAAAGGAGCAGAAAATGATCTCATGTATTTCTGTATATAGGTACCTATCCAACCATTGTTTCTTTTCCAGTTGCGGGTTTCTGTTCTCCTGTGCCATGAATTTGTGGATCTTCCTATCCAACCAATCTCCGATCTCATTCTTAGTTGGATTCCAATGATATGACATCACAAATCTCTTATGTAGATTCTAGTCCCAGCAACGGAACCATTTGTTGGCTTGGTGGGGCCTGACCTAGGTTCAACGTTAGTTAGCCAAGAAAATCCCTCCACTACTGGCCCTTTCAGCATCAACCCACGGAGCGCGGACCAGAGTCTCACCCGAAGCAGTATTGGGGGATGCTGGAACCAAGTTTCCACACCCTGATATGGTCATGATGTCGGTTTATTCCTCTTATTCCTACTTTCGCCCAGGTCGTTAAGTTATAGGGCTCTGTCTGTCTAACCCTTTACTCCACCCTCTGTTACCTCCACGAAGGGGTACGATCGGCCTTCGCACAACCCTAACCTGTAGTTCAAGTACTTGAGCGCTGCTAAAGTAACGTATAGAATAGGTTTCCAATTTATCCTTAAGTGTTTAATTATCTTACTCAAAAATCACAATTAGAACCATGTAAACAGATATTCTTACTTGCGCTTGATTAACCACCATAGTTACATATATTCGCACATCACATAAGCATTGTAAATGAAATCCATACATAATATGACAAGATGCATTAATAGGACACAAAGGCACAGAATTTGTAGAATACATCTCTTTATTGGTATCTGCAGATGATTACAGACTCTATCCGCGCTATGCACACAACTGCAAGGGTCCGCGCACTCAGCTGCGAACTTCTACCCTAGGCCTTTGTGCGCTCAAAAATAGAGCCTCTAACTACACTAAGACCTGAAACTTAGACTTCTCTCCTTATCGCTCAAGACTTCTTCTACAACTTATGACTCCTTCGAACTACTTAGAGCTTACTTCTTTAGCTCTTTTTATACAATCCCATGGTCTGTGGACCGTGGGTAGATCTTTTACAGCCGACTTTACTTTACAAAATAAGGGTAGACAACCCTTTATGACTCATGACACCTTTACACTCCGTGACCACAAAATGCGGAGACTTTACAACTTTATTACAAAATTTGACCCAAAACATGGGCTTTTAGCCCCAAAACTGTCCTTGGGGGATCCCATTCCCAACATGAAGGAAACAAGGTAAGGAAGCAATACAAGGAAAAAGAAGATCAATGTTAAAAGTTGCAGGATGAAGTGACGTCATTAAGAAATGAAGTAAATGAAAAGAATACAACAATTAAGAGACTTGAAAATAGATCCAGTTACTATGAAAGTCTTGAAGCTAAGATCCTCTCTCTAAAAGAAGATCTTGAAAATTAAAATAAACAGAATGAAGAACTACCTCAAGCAGATGAAGAACAAGAAAATGAGATTCACAAATTAAGGCAACAAGTGGAAGAAGGAAGAAAAGTTGAAGAAATCATGAAGAAGCAATATCTGGAAAAGGAAGAGAAATATCAGGTTGAGGTAAATATCTTAAAAGGTAAATTAGAAGAAAAGGATAAACTGTTAGAATTTCAAGTCTGTATTAATATTTTGGATAATATTCTTAGTAGTCAAAGGTCTCCTACCATCAAAATTGGTCTTGGTTTTCATGAAACTGTTGAAGGTGAATCTAGCTCACAAGATGAGACAAGGAACTCTAATGCAAATTCTGAAATGATCAACAAGGAGACAAGAGGTCAACCCCATCAACAACCAAGGAAAGAAAGTCTTCAGAGAAAATCATTTACTCCTATCTATGGAGGTGATAGTCGGTTATTTCCTCTGATGAATAATGTTGAATGTTTAGTATGTCATAATTTTGGACATGTTGCAGCCAGATGTAGAAGTAGAATGGTTCAAGCTAATAACCATCACACAGAAAGATCATCAACTTCCAAGTACTTTAAGGGATATTTTTTTTCTTGCAATATGTTTGGTCACAAAGCCATTTATTGCTATAGAAGGAATATGAAACATGTAAGATGTTATGCATGTTATGCATGAAAGTAAATAGTAGTGGAATTTTGAGTTGCACACTTTCATGGTCTCTTTTTGTCTTTTTCGGTTCATATATCTTTCTTTTTTGACCTTTTTCATTCTTTTTTTCCTTTGATTTTTCTTTTAGGACATACCCTCTTTACATTTATTAATTTTTTAATATTAGAAAACATTTGCAGAAGGCAAAGGTATGTACAATATTACAAGGCTTAACTTTTGTCATTCAAAATTATGACTCCTATTGGTATAGGAACCTAACAGGTGTCATGTTTTTATGTTGTCATGTCGGTTTGCTTCTAAGTAGGTTGATCATTGTAAATACTGCAACAAGCTAAGTCATAAATTTCCATCGGCAATATGTTTTTATTTCACTAGTATTTTTGGTTATAGGTGTCATTGAACACCGAGGACGGTGTTCCTCCAATGGGGAGGGTTTTGTAACAACCTTGGTGAAAATTCCATGTAATAAAATTTGATAAAGGAAAAATAATAGCCACGGTTATGAACACTTATTCCCAGATGAATGATGGGAAAAGCATCCTAGTGTGGGTTATCATTTGGTTTATTATGGCTAAGGAAATTCGCAAAGGGAATGAAAAAGGCTTTGGAAAGGAAAAATGGCATTTTTGGAAATTTATTTATGAAAATAATGAAAATTTGAAGAAAAGGGAGGTGAAAGGTCACAGTTTGCATGTGAGGAGGAAAATGAAAGAAAATAATGGAAATTGAAGAAAATGGAGGCCTCATTAATAAAAAGGCTTTTGAGGATTAGTTGGTACCTTTGTCAGTTCAGTTTTGGAGCTCTCTCTATTCTCTCTCTCTCACCCTTGGATACTTAAAAATTTTCTTAGAGCACTTCAACATTGGATCAAGAAAGGAAAAGAAGGAAAGAGGAAGCAAAGATCAAGAAAGAAAGAGTAGGATCAAGTAGCTACAGCGGGTTTACTTGCATGTCTCAATTTGCATGTGTGATTTCCTTGCTATATTTGACATGCATGGTTATGCATGTGTGTTTTTGGTTATATTTGTATCATGGGCATGGGTTTTTCTAGATGTGACAATGTGCTTCATCCTTGCCTT
This sequence comes from Pinus taeda, assembly GCA_000404065.3. Taxonomy (NCBI): domain Eukaryota; kingdom Viridiplantae; phylum Streptophyta; class Pinopsida; order Pinales; family Pinaceae; genus Pinus; species Pinus taeda. The sequence continues at coordinate 221,041 of APFE030449764.1, read as the reverse complement.
TCCATTTCTTGATAACCATGGTGAGATGGGGTTCTCATGTTTTGCTTGAGCTGGATTGCTGGATGGATTCGAAGTTGAGTGAGGTAGGTATTTGAATGAAAGAACACATGGCCTAGTGATCCTTGAACTGGACTATGGATTGCGGTAAAGCCACTAGCCTGGTGACCCATGAAATGGACTATGGGTTGTAGTAAAGCTAGGCATTGTGTGCCTCAGTGGGCCTAAGAATCATCAACTAGTAAATGGCAGGATATATGATAAAGCCTAGAGGTGGATGCCCTTGATTAGGCCTAGGCATCCTTGTCAGTGAATGGTAGGATATACGATAAAGCCTAGAGGGTGGTGCCTCAATTATGGCCTAGTGACCCCTAGATCGGATTGTGGGTTTTGGTAAATCCTAGAGACTAGGAGACAGGAAAATTCCTCATGGTGTAGGTGGAGAAATCCAGTGGTGTCATGCTTTTTTAAGGCTTAAGGATCTAGTGAGGATTACAGTAATCCTGATTCTATTGATGAAGGTGAGGTGGTTTAGCCTCGGGAAGCCCTGGTTGGTTCTTTTGGTTCAAGTCCCACATTCATGCTTGGAATATGGCATGAGGGTGATTGGCTAAAGAGAGACTTAGCTCATCCAATCTACGATCGGGTGAAACATGGTAATCCCATATTGGGTTGGATTTTTCATTCATTAATAAGAATTTCTTTCCTTGGTATTTTATGAGAAAATGTACTCGATTATATGTGGAATTTATGGTTTTTGTATCCTTATTATTTCTATTGTTTATATGTTCATTATGAATATGTTTTATGACAGTGAAAATGTATGGTTGTCATCATGTTTTTTTTTGTTAATGAATGATAAATGAATAAATGACCTAATAGATGATAATGCAGCTAATTTGATAAGGCACCAATGCTTCTTAGCAATTCTCGGATAAGTATGAGACACCTATGCTCAAATTTGTTGTTTAAACTTGTAGAATGCATAATTGTGATATGTTTGATGAAATATTTGTCATGGCTAGTAGGGGTTCAGTCAAGTCCTTGTTTAAGAATTTGCATTGTCATCATTGTCTCTATATTTCTTTTCATTTATGTGATTTTCCATGAAGTTTTGGGTAGTGATAAGGTCCTAGCCCTAGAAGTTAGCCTTAAATCTCACATTCATTGGCATAACACTACTAGAAAAAGGTTGCAATCACACTCAGACAAGCTCATGAGAGTGATTGGGACTCTCAGTCGCTTGGAGGGCTTGGTAAGGGAGCGATTGGGGCTCTACGTCCTTGAACTACTAAGTTTACCCAGGTGTTTCTCATCTCGAAAGGTGGCGTAGCTCCTGGAGGTTCTATTGGATGTGTGGATGGTCAGTTTGGTTGTGTTTTATTGGTTCCACTTCCTTAGGGTGACCTAGGAGGCTGAATCAGATCATAGTAGTCTCTCGTCACATGTTTAGCCTAGTTGGTCAGTTACTTGGGTAGATGTAGGAGGAGCTTGTTACAGTGACACTTTCAAACATTCTAACAGTATCCCACCTATAACAAAGAGATATATTCCATTGTGCAGGCCTACCAAAAATGGAAGTATTACATTCTAGGGAAGGAAACGGTCATCCACACAAACCACCGACCTCTACAATTCATACATACATAAGAGAAGTCGTTGAATGATCACCATCAGAAATTGCCATGTACCTACAACAATTCCATTTGAACATTAAGTATAAGAAGGGAAACAACAATAATGTTGCATACTGCTTCAGTCAACCATCGGTCATGGCGCTAACCACTTTGCTCAGCTCTTGTGGGAGCGAGACTACCGGGTGGTCACATCTTTACAAGAGCAATCTAGAATTCAGCAACACATACAAGACGCTCTTGAAAGGAAAGCAAGTTCCAAATTTTCACCACCAGGATTCATTGTTATGCCACCTAGAAAACCTCTTTGTTCTTTCAAGTGAGAGTGCCAATATTATTTGGGAGGCACACTACAATTGGGTCGCTAGACATTTCAGGGTAGAGAAGATAGTGGTAGTGTTGAAGAAGTATTTTTAATTGTTGAACCTTAGACAAAATGATGGGAAGTACATCAGATATTTCACTATATGCACCATTTCCAAACCAAAAATCAAGACTAAAGGCCTATATACTCCTCTGCCTACTCCTAGTTGACCTTGGGAATTCATCTCCATGGATTACATGTTGGGCCTTCCTTCTACTAAGCATGGAAATGACTATGTTTTCGTGGTCATTGACAGATTCTCTAAGATGGCCATTTTGGCGGCCTACAAGAAGAGTACCACAACAAAATCCATGGTTAAGCTCTTCTTTGAATGATTGTGGGTACACTTTTGGATCCCACAGTTCATTTTCTTAGATCAGGACAACAGGTTCCTAAGTACATTTTGGTCAAGTTTCTAGGCAACGTTGGATACCAAGATCACTAAGTCCACGACTTTCCACCCCCAAATTGATGGCCAGATAAACGTCGTCTGCAGGATGATCATACACATTCTCTGCATGTATAGCCTGAAGCATCCACACACATGGGATTAAAGCCTCCCCTATGTCTAGCACAACTACAACAAATCTCCATAGCTCAACTGGTCACAACCCCTTCTAGGTGGGATTGAGATTCCATCCGCTATGTCCCATTGATGTGGCCATACCATTTGCAGCTACTCAGGCAGATTCAACTCATGTGCAATCTGAAGCTAACAGGGCTAATAACTTCAATGAGCACATTTAGCACATCCATCAGCAAGTCCATGACATATTGGACAGAGCCAATTCTAAGTACAAGCAACGACATGGTCAACATTCGGTGCCACATAATTTCCAGGTGGGTGACAAAGTTTGGTTATATCTACAGAAGGAACACTTCGTTGGGCCCCACCGTAAGCTTTACCCACTCTGATATGGGCCATAAACCATCATCAAGGATGTAGCGGAGAATGCATTCGAGCTCAGCATTCAACTGTTCCTTGGCCTACACCTAGTATTCAATGTGGATTTCCTTCGGTGATGCAGGACCAACCAGCAACAAAGCAGAGCGAAGCATACGTGGAAAGCAAAGCTGGATCGAAAAGGGAAAAAAAAGAAAATCTACTTTAAAACTGAGTTAAAGCCGATTTAAAGCAGTTAAAGAAAAATGAAAGAGAGAATGGATAAGTCTCGATAGACTTCCTATTGTTTACAGCCATGCAAGCTTTTTGGAGAGTTTTTGTGGAGAAAAATCAGGAAAGGATAAGATCAGTCCTTCCTAAGACTTCTTATATAAATGTAATAAGAATAGTGATGTAGTGTGTGTGAGCAGGATGTAACCGAGGGCGATCTTGTTCTAAGGCTGCAATGCCTTAATTTTGTAACCGTTTGTGTAATATGTAAACCTGGGTATACTGTAATTGTGTACGCTTATGTGCGTTTTATAATTGAATAAATCCTGTGTTGCGTTCTTGTTGATCTGGGGATCTAAATATTGTCTAATTGTTATATATAGGCATGGATGTCATATATTATTTCTTAAAATATATTTGATTTGTTCGAGAGAGTGAAAAAGCTCCGACTTACAGTTTAATATGGTGTTCTTTCTTGGTTTTAAAGACAGGCTTCTTTTGCTGCACGGAATTGATTTCGGGGAGTTTAGTCATTCATTCCATCTTCATAGTATCAGTGGATGGAGGTTGGACAGTTTGAAAACGATGGGGAGAGCAAACGAAATACACCGCATGGAATGGAAATTAAAACAAAGCAGTACTCAGATCAAAATCAGAGGAATGGAATAATGGAGGGCGACAGAAGTTGATTTTAATTAAGGCTAGAAGGAAAAAGAAGTAATGATGGCCGGAGACGATACCAAAACATCAAAACCAGGCAGCAAGTGTTTTCTTCTCACAATATATGTTCTTATTTCCTTCGTTATAGGACTACCGATGCGAATGTTGAACGGGTGGTAGAGGCCGTGAGTAAAATAAAATCATTGTAACGTCTCTCATTTGATGTATTGGGCTGTTGTGTTAACATAATGATATTTGTGGTTATAATGTTTCACATGTATTAAAATATGTGAGCCGCAGTTTTGAGGCTCAACGCTTTGTGTGCTGAGATTTTCATAAGGAAAAGGGGTTTTGGGCTTATACCCAGACCCATTTTCATCAGGTGGTATCAGAGCAGTAAGATTCTGCGGAAAGAGGTACAGTTGTGTTAAAGATGGAGAGTTTATGGTCTTGCTATTGTGCAGATGGCAGCAGAGGAAGGTGAGAAGATTGCAATAGCCTAGAGCGGTTACCAAAAGACCGAGTGCGGAGGGCTTGGTGAGGTATTGTGTAACAGAGGAGGCTGTTATTGCAGAGGTTGGTTGCAGTGAAGGAACGCAGTGGATAAAATTGCTAAAGACCAAGAGAAGCATATGACCAGGAGGTCATAAATTTTTGTGCCTCGGGAGTCTGATGCAGGAGCAACCAGCAACAAAGCAGAGCGAAGCATACGTGGACAGCAAAGCTGGATCGAAAGGGAAAAAAAAAGAAAATCTACTTTAAAACTGAGTTAAAGCCGATTTAAAGCAGTTAAAGAAAAATGAAAGAGAGAATGGATAAGTCTCGATAGACTTCCTATTGTTAACAACCATGCAGGCTTTTTGGAGAGTTTTTGTGGAGAAAAATCAGGAAAGGATAAGATCAGTCCTTCCTAAGACTTCTTATATAAATGTAATAAGAATAGTGATGTAGTGTGTGTGAGCAGGATGTAACCGAGGGTGAGCTTGTTCTAAGGCTGCAATGCCTTAATTTTGTAACCGTTTGTGTAATATGTAAACCTGGGTATACTGTAATTGTGTACGCTTATGTGCATTTTATAATTGAATAAATCCTGTGTTGCGTTCTTGTTGATCTGGCGATCTAAATATTGTCTAATTGTTATATATAGGCATGGATGTCACATATTATTTCTTAAAATATATTTGATGTGTTCGGGAGAGCGAACGGGCTCCGACTTACAGTTTAATATGGTGTTCTTTCTTGGTTTTAAAGACAGGCTTCTTTTGCTGCACGGACTTGATTTCGGGGAGTTTAGTCATTCATTCCATATTCATAGTATCGGTGGACGGAGGTTGGACGGTTTGAAAACGATGGGGAGAACAAACGAAATACACCGCATGGAATGGAACTTAAAACAAAGCAGTACTCAGATCAAATTAGAGGAATGGAATAATGGAGGCCGACAGAAGTTGATTTTAATTAAGGCCAGGAGGAAAAAGCAGTAATGATGGTCGGAGACGATACCAGAACATCAAAACCAGGCCGCAAGCGTTTGCTTCTCACAATCTCTGTTCTTATTTCCTTCGTTATAGGACTACCGATGCGAATGTTGAACAGGTGGCAGAGGCCGTGAGTAAAATAAAATCATTGTAACGTCTCTCATTTGATGTATTGGGCTGATGTGTTAACATAATGATAATTGTGGTTATAATGTTTCACATGTATTAAAATATGTGAGCTGCAGTTTTGAGGCTCAACGCTTTGTGTGCTGAGATTTTCATAAGGAAAAGGGGTTTTGGGCTTATACCCAGACCAATTTTCATCATTCGGCCATAGTTTCCACCATTTCTTGACACATATGACATTACAGAACAACTCACACCGATGAATTTAAACCCTGATTGCATGGAATAGGCCACAACTAATTGGATCATGGACACGTAGATCAATAACTCTTGCCAATAGAGGATCCATCTATATCGAGTCATCAAAGCAGGCCAACGCCTTTACCAGGGAAAGTGGTTCACTAGGGACTAGGTTCAACAAAAAAATTCTCACCTCATGGAGGCTTTGCATGCAATGGGGACCATTACTTCCTAAGGAGAGAGGACTGATCCAGGTGAATATTGGTAGCCACCCGCCTATTCCACCTAGACCTCCAGTCAGCTTCATCAATTTCCTTGTTTATAGTAGCATTTATAATGTTTAGCAGTTTTTCGGGTCCTGAACTTCTAGAGCGGTTTTTACTCCCTAAACGGTGTGTTTTTGAGGTCTACAGCAAGCCAGTAGCCATAGACAAGGTCTTGTGGAAAATATTGTAGTACTCGAAGAGGTATTTCCAATGAGGTATCAAACACGCCAAATAAAGATAATATGACCAAGTTAAGACCCCGTGAAGTTGGCTACCCAACTAACCTTGACGGGCCCCACAAACACTTAGTGTTCCATCTCTTGGGGTTAGGGTTTTCGTTGTTTAGGTTTTTCCCTTGTTTTCAATAATTAAAAGGCCTTTCAGCCTCATTGTAACATATTTTAGAGGCATGTAGCCACCACATCTATTCTTAGAGATAAGCTACCATCTCCCAAGCTAGTTTGTTTCCATTTCTGTATGTAAGCATATTTTAGTTCTTTTATATTAATGAAATGAATTTCTATTTCTATTGGATCTTTGTGTTTATGTGTATATCTATATTTTTTTGTGTTCTTGCATAAATTTGTATCAATCTCTGTCTCTGTCTTTGTCTCTTCCACTTTTGTACTAACTTGTGTTGTTATAAATAGGTTGTCCTCCACTTGGTTTTCATTTTCAAGTGGGATTATCTCACCAAATAGCATCATGTCAATATGATTCTTTTGTTGCATCATATGCAACCATTCATCATTAAGTTATAGTCTTCATCAAACTTTACATAAGAAAATTTAATTGTTGGATTCATCATAACATTTGTTGCTCCAATGGCATCTTCACTCTCATCAGGAAGCTCTATTGCTAGATTCAACAAATTTTCATCAGCATGTTTTGTTGTTGGATTTATCAAATTGTCATTAGTAATCCCTGTTGTTGGAATCACCAAATTTTCATCCACTTACAACTCTGTATAGTGGGATTCACGATCATCTATGTGCTCCTTCTCTGCTTCTTCTACAAATTTATCACAATCATAGTCCACTTGTGGCTGAGCACAGTGGGATTCAACAAACTTTTCATCTTCAACTTCAGTGCTCCCCCTTACACCAAAAATCCTCTCAAGGGTAACACAAGCCAACTGAAGAAGATGAAGATGTGTTACCGTGGATGCAATTCAATTTTTTTTTTTAAATCTCGACCTTCTTCTTCAGAACTGGATTTCTCTCTGCTACTTCTTTACAGGAGGCTTCTTCAAAATTTTGTTTCTCAATCAAAGAGTTTTATGCAGGCTCGCTTATTCTCTTTGTTTCTCTCACTTCGCTCATGTTGCTACTCTCTTGGGGAGTCATATGCAAACTAGCTCAGATACCATGAAAAAGAATGAAGATAAAACATGGAAAAAAGGATTTCTCTTCTCAATATTACGAATTAGTTAAATAGATTACATGGGAGACATCAACAATAAATCACTGCAGTGAGACTGAACTAAACTGGACTAACGGAAACTGCACTAGGACACTTGGATGGATGGTTTTGACACCTAGTAGGTGGTTGGAATTAGATTCTCTAACAACAACTAGTGACAATAAAAAATTGAAAATAATATTGTATGACTAACCGATATGTGTAGAGGTAGCTTTCTTCCTTTACACCTCCACACATAATAGGCATCATAATTAAATATTAAATAGAAATATTGTAAAACGAAAATGTTGATATGGTGTTCAAAACCATTTTTGAAATTTTAAATATGGAAAAATTCAAGATAATTGTGTTGAAGTCTCTTTGTGCAAAGAATGTTATACACGAAGTTGTAGAGCTTAACTCTACGAATTCAAAGGTGTGGAGCTCCACATAACCAATAAAGCTCTGCATCACCAGGGCAATCTTGTATTTGAATTTGTATGGGACAAAGAACATGAACTTTCCACCCACCATCCATTCCCCTTATTTTTAATGCTCAATGGACCTTGCTTTAAGCGAGAAGTATGCACTTAGGCCAATGGTGTACATAAACTTTAATCCGTTACCATCACTAGTATCCACTAGGGACAATTTTGTTGAAAGTAATTTTGAACTGCTTCCATTACTATGATCTGAGATGTTCAAATATGGCCACTCTATTTTTCTAAGATAGTGATGAATTTGGAAATAATTTCCCGTCTTAAAAAAAAAAAGCACCAAGCTTTAGCTTCTTAACTATAGTTCTCCATCAAAATAGGTGTTTTTTCTTTATTTGTTCTCCATGCACGGTATTTTTCAAATATCTCTCTCAAAAATGTCGACTTCAAAAGGATTGTAGATTTTACACTTTTATATAATTTTGTTAAACACAATTATTTAGTTTGCATGCGTTTACTAAATAAGGAAGAAAATTGTAGTGTAAAAAGGTCAAAGAAAGGCTCAAATTGAAAAGGTGTTGTCACAAACACACATACCATACAAAATAATTTTAAGTATCATGGCAAGCATATAGGAGGGGATTATAGGTTACACATGCGTTATAAAAAATCTCAACTGTGTATATTGATGGCCACAAGGTTGTGCTCAATAGCCTATTTAGCATCATTGTTGGCAAAGTAGAGACTAGCCTCAACAATATCCTCTACTTTCAGTGTGTCCCTTAAGTTGGGGATATTGTTGCACAAGCAGGTTGGAGCCTCAACCAGATTGAATAATTTCTTTCTTTATGGCGTAAACACGACTCTTGTAGTCCACTACATCAAACAAGGGGAGGCCTCCTCAATTTTTAATGAGCATAAGGATGTACTAAAAGGCTTATGCAATAATATCACCAACTTACAGGGACACACTCTTAAGGCAAAGGATGTTGTCGAGGATGATCTCTACTTGACCATTGATTAGTCTAAATATGTTAGTGGGCATAAATTTAACGTATATGAACAAATCCTTTTTTTTTATAAACAAAACTTCATTAAAATTGTACTTAACTTAAAACTATATTTTTTTATTAGTCTAAATATGTTAGTGGGCATAAATTTATAGTATATGAACAAAACCTTTTTCTTTTTTTTTTTTATAAACAAAACTTCATTACAATTGTACTTAACTTAAAATTATATTTTTTGCAATTTCTAATTAGATTTAGACAAAATCCATTAAAAACCTAATTAGAAAAGGGAAAAAGCCACTTAGTTAGACTAGTAATTATGTTTGTGATCTATATTTGCTTATTAAAAAAAATTGACATTTTAAAGTAATATATGGTAAAATTTAGAAACATTGGTTAATACATTTATTTTTGTATTTATATAAAGTATATAAAATATTTATTTGAGAAATTATTTATGTAAATAAATTTAAGTGACCTAACTATTCAAGATCATATGATGCTTTTCTTAATTTGGTATCTTGGTTTCACAAAGATAGAAATTTCAAATCTTTATAACATGAAATGACTTAAATCTAAATATGACATTTCTAATTAATTTGCAAAATAAATTTCTAATTAATGTGTAAATTGAAGAGTCTTTGAATTTTTACATAGTAAAAAGATTATTAAAATAATTTATTTATAATGTTCATTAATTTAATATATTTATTACAATTTTAATCTAAAATAATAAAATAAAATAAATTAAAGTATTAAGTGTATTTTTTACGTTTTAAATTTCCATTATTATTATTTTTTTAAGCTTTTTATTCTTATTAAATAATGTAGAGGTTAAACTTCATCACCCATCTTAAACCAGCAAAAAAATTGATATTTTTAAATATAAGTATTTTCATATATATAAATTGGTATATTTATATCATTTAAATGACTAATAAACATTGCAATAGATAATAACCATCAAAATTAATTATTTGATTTTGGATATTTGTATAACCTATTTTATTATTTTAAGAGATGGCTAACTAAACTACAACGTCACGCGTCTTAGGGCTTGGTGCGGGTGGGGTTGGAGGAGCCTACCATTAAATACTTAGGGCAGGGCATGCGAGAATATAAAAGCTCCAATGAAGTAACCCCTCTATTATAAAAGCTCCTTCATAAAACTTTTATTAAATTAATGGCAGAGCTGGGATGTGGAATGACGTGACAGCTTTATTAAATAAATTTAATTATTATAAAAAATAAATAAAATTCAATTATTAATATTAAATCAGGGAAGACTTGCAAAATTCTTTTCGTCAAAGACAAATAATAAATAACCAATGCACATGTAAAACTGAATACCTTATATAACTATTATAATAATAATAGTAATAAACAACTTTATGAAATGTCAATTTTCGGGCTCCAGTGAACAAACGCTTTCAATCAATTTTTCTTCTTGTTTCAAAGGCTTTCAACGACGTGTACAGGCTTAATATGATTAGTTCAAACTTCGTTTTCAATTAATTATTAGTTCAAACTTCGTTTTCAATTAATTATTTTTAAATTGAACAGGTTGCAATTTCATCAATTTAAGAGAAAGTGTGCAGTCCTCAATTAAAAAGAATTGAATGTCGATTTCCACATTTATATTAGTTCAAACTTCGTTTTCAATGAAGGGAGCAATTTCATCAATTTAGCAAAGCGACTTGTAGTTTAAATTTAATTGACATGACCTTCATAATAATTTAATCTCCGCTTTCAACCAATCAAAGCTCACCACAGAAAGTTTAGCATCCTAGATTTTAAATGAGGCCTCTTTACTTATAAGATGCAAAGATGTTATTGTTTTGTTTTAATCGAAAGAAGATCTTCAAAAAAAAATTTGAAGGATTGATCCTCATATTCAAAGAATTTCAAAGATAAACTTATTTGAGCTTCTAGTTAGGGAAAATATACAACTAGAGAGATCCATCATATAAATGCATTATGGTACGATGTTTAATATTTCATGTAATTATTCTTCATATTAAACGATTAAATGTAAAAAAAAAGAAGAAATGTTTTTATATCTGACAGGTATATTTATATCCATATATATATATATATTTATATATTTCCAAACTAATTTTCTGTATTTCTTGTGTGTATATATAGACATAGTCTAATTAAAGCAAAATAGTGATTTTTGTTGTTTAAAATATAATATTTGAATACATAAATAGATTTAACACCCTAAAAAACCCATGGAATTTTATAGATTAAACAACTTTAATTTTTTTTTTAGGTTTTGCTTAAAATTAACTAGAAAAATGTATTGAAAATTATTTCTAATTAAAACATTTTATTAGTGTAGGTAAATCCATTTTAATTCTATATTTACTAAAACTCCAGAGAAATTAAATTTTTAAAAGTGCAAAATTTTCCTCCAATTTTATAATTAAAAAGAAAATGCATATTAAAAAATTTGATATTTTTTTGAGTAGCAGATAAATAAATAAAAATAAAAAAACAATAAACCGACTCAATTAAAAAACCATGGTAATGCCTTTTCAAATCTAAAAAAATTATTAAACAATAATCCAATGAATAAGATGTAAAATCAATAAACCAATAATCAACTCACGACACGGTGCTTGAAATTTACAGAATCCCACATGTATAGATGAGAGAATTAATGACCCATCGGGTCATTCAAGGGCGAAAATACTGCCTTCCTTCCCATGAGACCAGGTACTCAGCCGATGACTTTAAACACCGCGTCAATCGCGATATTGGATATCAAGTCGACAAGGAGCTGGACTTATGGATGCACCGGATAAAACAATTCGTATACCGCCGCCTGCCTAGAATCTTTAAAATACTTAACTACTTTTAAATCCATTATATATATATATATATATAACCTTATCATCTTAATCTTAATTGATATTCCAAAACAAATCAATAAAACATATGACCAGATTATAAAGTATACCCATTAACAGACACCTTTGTTCAACCCTAACCCTCAGAACTTACTCCCGGAGTTAATGTTTTTTAAAATCAAAATAATAAAAATATAGACGCAAAATAACATAGATGTTGAATGGAAATGTGAAGCTCAGAGATTGCGCTGCTATTAAATCTTCTCGTGTTTACTTTTCTCATCCGCTTCAATTTCAAGTATATAGTAATAAATGTTAAATATATTTTTTTTATCGTAGTGATATTTCAAATTTATTCAAATACACATACAAGGGTTTTAAATGAGAGATGGGAGTGAGAAGGGATGGAGACATCATGGTCAACTCACTCAAGCTAGGTGGGAGGCGTGGTTGTCTCATTCTCCATAGGTTCTTTCATTGTATCTACTCTCACCTCACATGATTCTGAATAATGAAGCATGTTGGAATTGTCTCACTTATCAATTCTTCTTGAGGCTCACATGTCAATCAATATGGCTTGGTTATTCCATAATCTTATTTACACAAAGGCAATCTGCAAAAGACTTCTCTCATTCGGTATTTTCGATAGTATTTGTGGGAAATTCCATGCTTGCACAATTGTTTCTATCTTTGTTGAGGGGGCTGGCCATGGTCCTCCTAACTTGGCCACCCCCACCTCACTTTTTCTTTGGCCCATCTTGGGATTTTTGTGTTTCATTCAGCCCTGGGTACACTTAGTTCTTATCACCTTCAATCTCTTCCTTATGAATGAGTGGTATTTTGAAGTTCAAGGCAAACGTTGGGCTTAGAAGTTGGTCCAAGAGCACTACGCACTACTCTCATTCTGTCGACTAACATGCCAACAGAGGTACACATGTGTCCCATTTTCTTAGGGTGTTATTGGCATGTACGGTTTCTGGTTTGATTAGTTTCTCCCACTAGTAAAAAATTGTGAGGATATTTTGTTAGTCAAGGGGGTTGTTTGCACAGTTCATAGTTATTCTCAAAAAGCGAACTTTCATTGGTTGCATCAGTTCATATGTCCTATTATTCAAGGTTTTTATTTTGTGGGATGGTGAACTGTTTTGATTATTAGATTCTCTCTTCCTTCTCTCTCCTTACAAATCCTCCTTTATGCTCCATCTTTCCTCTTGCTCAATCTCCCTTTCTCTTTTATCAGGTGCTTCTCCTCACAATTTGTCCTTTGTCCACCCCCTCACTAGATCCTTACTCTCCCTATTGCTTCAGCATTCTTACAATGGCCCTGCCTCCATGCCAACACAGAGAGAAAATATTCGTATAGGCTCCTCCTCGAGGGTGGAAGGGTGCACTCACATTTGCACCCACAATGATGGAAAGCGTTATCAAGCACAAACTCCTAATCCAATTCAATAGAAGATCAACCATGTAGATGAGAAACTCCATTTTGATAGTGAAGAATACATAGACGCGGAAATTCTCGCCTTGGTGGTTGAGTGGGTGTTGGACCTAGGCAACAACCATGGGCGCCAAAATCGATATCTATGCACAATTGAATTGTATTGGAACATGAAATCCTTTCTTAGCAAGGTCTTGTTGGAATGAAATGATGAGGCAAAAAGTGAGATCCTTATGTTGATTAATGAATAGCAATTGGATCACTGCGACATTGGGCTCAAATGCATAGATATGCCCCTTCAGTTGACTAGAATTGAGGCTTTGCTATAGAAAGGCAAGGGCTCTATCTTGCTACAGACCTTGCAAACCCTATAGATGTTTCTATGTCCTCCCAAACTCTCTTCATGGGTTGCTATTTGGCTTATATTGCTTTCATGTTGGTCATTTATAGGTTATATATTAAGTTTAGCTATTTTTTTTTTCCTAAGCCTCAAATAGATACTATGTATTGTTATATGGATATCATCATCATGGACAACCATTATCATCACAAATGTCCTTTGTTTGTACTATTTTTGACTAAGTCTTTGTTCGTCCATCGCTGGTCTGGTTTCCCTAGTGGTAGACCAACGTGGGAGAAATAGAAAGCCATGTATCTTTCTTGACAGAGTGATGGAAACTTCTTATCTTACTAAAAAAGATTGTTAAATATGTGAACTAAACAAACAATTAGAGAAGGAATGAAATCAATTGGAAACATACGGGGCATTGCACACCCTTTTCACCATTAAATATATTTTACAATAAGCCAAGGATTTTTTAGAATTGTTTAAGATATCTACCTTTATAGATATCAATAATTTTTGAAAAATATTTGGATCGATAGTGTCTAAAAATATTTCTCTAAAAATACCTCGGACTGAGATCTAACTGTCCAACTACTTAAATTAACATGATAGGTTATACTTTAATAACAAACCCCCTTATTCTTAACTATTACATTCCTCAACACCGATAATTCCCAAGTGTTGTTTGGAACTCTGAAACACTTTTTCCTAATGGTTTGTTGAAGATATTTGTTAGTTGATCTCAAGATCCACAAAATTGAAGAAATGTATCACCATTGTTGATAAGATCATGAATGAAGTGATAGCTAGTGTTAATGTGCTTGCTTTTCTTGTGAAAAAAATGGTTCTTTGACAATGAAATTGCTTAACTGTTGTCACAAAAGATAGAATTTGGCTCCTTCTCCACATGTGCAAGGCCTTTCAAGGATCTTCTTAGCCAAACTGCATGGCATGATGTTGTAGTAGCGACTACATATTATTCTTCTATGAAAGATGTTAAGACAATTGAATGTTTCTTAAAAGTCCATGACATCAAATTTGTGCCCAAGCGAAAAACATGTCCTAATGTGCTTTTCCTATCATTAAGACAAGCAAAAAAATCATTGTCTATGTATCTTATAAGAATGTTGTCTTCAGAATGTGTGTACCAAAATCCATAATGCCTTGTACCTACAATATACCTCATTTCTTTTTTTTCCAAATTTCTAGTGAGATTCCTTAAGGGACTCCATAAATTGGAAATTGAACTAATTGCATACATAATATCAGTCTAAATGCAGTAAGGTACATGAAATTAATTGAAATACTATTATACAAATTGAATCCATCCCTGGTCCATGAACCTACTTGCTCAAATTTGTTCTTATTGTAATAGGTGTATCTATTCGTTTGCATTTTTCCATCCTAAACCTCTTTAAGATAAATGTGTCATACTTTTGTTGACATATGAAAATCAATTGAGTAGATTGCTTGAATTTACTTCCCAAAAAGTACTATATGATATGAAAGTATTTCATTTGAAATTATCCTTTCATGTTGGCTTTGAAATCATCTAACTTAAGATTCCTAGAATATATCATGTCATCAACCTAAATACAAGTTATAAGAATTTTACCGTGATCCGATTTGGTATAGAGAGTGGGCTCATAACTACTCCTATTGAATCCATTGTTGAGTAAATATGACTCAATCAGACTATGCCAAGCTCTTGGAGATTGCATCAATCCATACAAGGTTTTCTTCAACTTGTACACTTTGTACTCTTGGCCTTTTACTTCAAATCTTGGTGACTAAGTAACATACACCTCCCCTTCTAGTTTTCCATTTAAGAAAGTTGACTTGACAGCCATCTAGTAACATGGATCTAATGGTATCCAATATTGCTAGTTGAGCAAAGGTTTCACCATAGTCAATACCTAGGTGTTGAGAAAATCCTTTGGCAACTAGCCTTGCCTTGTATTTCTCTAATTTATCTTTCTCATCTAGTTTTGTGTTGTACACCCACTTAACACCAATGGTGACTTTATCTGTTGGGAGTTCAACAAGATCTATCATCTCATTCCTTTTAATAGCTTTAATCTCTTCATTCATGGCCTATATCCAATGCACTTCTCCACAACCTATTCAAAATAATTAGGATAGCAAGATACTAAGGAAAAATTGGCTTGCTGATATATGTCATCACATTGCTCATATATTTCTCTTAAGCTCCTTGTTCTCTGATTTCTCATCAAATCTTCTAATCCACTACTAGGAGATGGACTATTTATCTGATTTCTCACTAAATCTACTAGAAGAAACACTATCTTCCTTAATTTTTACCTATAACCTTTGCAATCTTGTCGGAGGGGCTTGTCTTGAAATTTCCACCTATTCATTTCCTAGAAGAGATGGATAACCTATATTCAATGTTTCATTCTATTAATTGTTCTAATATTTTTCCTCCAATAAGTTTACATTTCTACTTTTTGGAAATTTTGTGTTTCCATTAATGTCAACAATGTCTCTACGATCAGGTGAATGTGTGAGGATCCGATCTGGTGCATTAGTGTTTTTTCTCAGATGAAGGCGTATTTAAATGTGAGCCTATTTTGAAATAAGTTTTATTAGCATGTATTTAATAGATCTGGTGACTATTTTGGTGCACAAAGGTGTTTAAATTATCTGGTGATTGTTCTGGTGTGTGTAGGTATCTATTTGAACTAGTGATTGTTCTAGTTCAATATCGACAACATTCCTTTTTTGTTTTTTTAGAAGAATTCCCCTTTTAGTTTGTTCTAACATAAGTGTATGCCCGACGTGAGGTTGTAGCATATGATCTATAGTGTGTGTGTCAAGTAATCGAACGCATGTCAATTTTGGAATAAAGGCCCTTGAGTTTATATCAATGAATTGTGGTGAAATCTCCTCTCTGATTAAGTTCTGGTGTGATATGATGATCACATATTGATGTACCTTGTTTTGAGCATTGGCTTATCTACTTTGGTTTTTTGAGCATGATTTTGTGTTATTGCATTGATAATGATTGCAAGGTTGTTGAGTGTATGATTTTTTCTTTTCTGTGCACAGTATGTGATTTAGTGCCCATAGAAAAGAGTGGAGTTGATGATCTAATTTATAGGAAATTGTTTGAGGTTGTAATTAGTTAAAGTGTATTGGTATGTGCGCATATTTGTTGTTTGCATTGACTTGGTTATAACAATTTTGTGCTTAAGTTGATGTTATCGGGAAATCTAGTGTCCATTCAGAGATGCTAATCCCGCTAAGACGAGTAGCTATCTTAGAAACAAACAAGCTAAAGTTACTTATGTTTTCCTTTATGAGAAGTAGATGAGAGAGAAGCAGAGAGTACCAATCTCAGTCTTTCGCTTGGCTCCTTGCTTGTTTCCTCTCCCCTCTGACAGATCTTTGCCGCTTCTCTCTTGCTTACCCCGCTTCAAAGAGAACCTGTAAAGTCAAAGTAGCATAATACCATCAAAGCACCGAGATTTACAATCATAAACAATATAGGACCAGATATATATTGACCACACAAATGCATATATCAACTCAAACATACAAGAATGTGGAGGAAAACTCAAATAGCTTTATTGATAGAAAGTAGAAGAGAGGATTACAACCCATTGATCGAACCCAGCGTCATCCTCCCAGCATGAAAATCCTTCTCACCTCATAGAAAAAGCTTAGATCACCCAACACTATGATGTTCCACAAAGAAACCAACAACACTTTCCTTACAAATACAAGTCCAGCCTTTGGATCTCTATGATGAGGGATCCATATATAGATGTTTGCAGGGGGGTGAGTCAGCTTTGGAATTTTGATAGTGTCTTTCTCTGATAGTTCTCAATCTACTGGAGATTTCATGATCTCTTACTCATCCTTGGGTGAATTTAGAGAGGCAAGTGTCATAGGAGAAGTTTCTGGAAGATTCCATGATCATCCACCTTGCAAACTGTCTCTGCCATTTGTCTACTCTCACCCATCACACCCCATAGAAGGGATTTTCAGTATGCATCGCACCCCCCATGTGCATTAGGTGAGATGCATCGCACTTTGACCATGGAGCAGGTGAGATGGTCCAGTTTTGACCATTTGAGCAGTTTTTTCATGGAGAATTTATGGGAGATGATGTAATCAGCTGACCTTGCTCCTTTAGGGTATGAAACAACACTTTTAGGGACTTAGAAGCCCTTGGTTTATGGACATATGTGATTGGGTTTGTAGTGCCCAAATATGTCTATAACAGTTGTCCCCTAAAGCATGAGGTCGTACATCTTTTGATGTCGAGTGAAATGCTTTATCATGAGGATCCGAGGTTTTTTCGCACTGGAAGGTGACCTGTAATAAGATACAATACAATACATTATCTTCGTAATATTTTCATGATCTAGCTAAGGCGGGCATTCCCATGCTCAGATTTATAAATTCATTCTCATGTACATAGGACAAACAACCGTCTGTGTGGCAGACTGATGATCCTGGTAGAGACATCATCCTTTGGCTTGGATGATTATCTGTGTAGCAATGATGTACATTTGTTGTCTTTATTTTCCTGAATATATCGCAGCCCGGATGGATGAAACTACATCCGGGGTCTTCAAAACTCGTTCAATCTTTTCCCGAAGTACAAGTCGATCCATGTGAAAAGATGTTCTGGAGTTGAACATGGAAAGACATCGCCTGATTACCAACCAATGATGAAAGCTGTTAACAGGTGCGAGAGGAATCACCAATAATGATGATGACCCTCAAGGTACGACAATACAATTCACGTGGTGTGAAAATGGGACTTGGCTTCGAACACCACACAAAATCTTTTGGTCGAAGGCCATTGATGTAAACCTGTCGCCGGAAGTGAGAAACTTGCCATTGAGGCATGCAAGCTTCAAAGGATTGAAAGGGATGTTCCTAGGTCGACTTCTTGGATAATGAGTTGATGTCGACAAGAAGTGACCCGTCGTAGGAGGGCATTAATGAATCCCACATCTACAACATGAAACGGAGAAAATGATTTTGTGGAGGTGAAAAAGATCTGAGGATACAGGGTTCAGGGTGGTGGTCATGAAAGAATGAAGGGTGAACGTATTGCAGTGGATGAGACACAATCTGGGTTGGTGAATCCTCTGAGCGACTTCTCTTGAACATATTAGCGACACTGAAGTGGATTGGTAGCATTAACCCCAAAAAAGGATGGTACGGTGGACCAATGGTAATATGACTGGTGAACAGAATAACCCAACCCGACTCAATCATGGTGATGGAGTGAAAGTGTCATGTTCAACAGCGACTTGCTACCAATAAAGTTTCTTCAAGTTTTCTTCCCAATTTTTCCCCATTCATTATTGACCAGTACCTTTTAATTTTTGTCAAGCTTGAGGAGGATAACATATGCTTGTTCTATAATTTTCCCTTCGGGAAAACCCGTCGCTATGTTTTAATGAGTCTAGCGTTAGTGAAACTCGTTCTTGTTTGCATGGACAAGTTTGTCGCTATTGGTTTTAACGAGTTTAATGACAAAGATAACTCGATCCTTTTTCAATTTTAGAGATTCTGAAAAGGGACGGAAAGAAAACTCGAGGATTCCTTTTTTTTCATGTAATCCCTTAAGTCAAAAAAAGTGTAAAATAATACGAAAGGGATGACTTTTAGATAGTTTTAACGAGCTGAACAAGACAAGCGCTCAATCTTTTTGTGCAATAATCCCTCAGGTCCAAAAAGATTAAAATCTAGAGGATGGATAGCACTTCCGATCATTTTAACGAGCTGGAGAGGCCAATTGCTCAACAATCTTTTCATATTTTACGAGTAAGATGAAAAGAGCTTAAAGCAGACTCGTTTTTTGAGGAATGAGTGATATTTTCGGGTAGCAGCTGGTTCCAAGTAAGGTTTGGAACTTTCCAATCATGACAGTGTAAAGAAGATGGCTAATAGAATCACTCATCGCAGTTGTTCCTCAAAAGGGGTAAACAATCAAATGGAGGCGTATGATCGGTTAGAACAGAGTGGAGGTGATGGTAAGAACACGACCAAGGCTCAAAAGATGATGATAATACAATCACAATGGTTATTTACCGAAGGTCGGTTTATTTTTTAATGAGCTTAGACTCTGGTGGAACATATGCTCATTACTAGGTTTAATTTTTAACGAGCTTGAACTTTGCGTAAAATTGCTCGTGCCAGTCGTATAATAAGGATGTCTCATCAATAGGTTCATTTTTTAGGGAGCTAGTACCATTCGAAATTTTTCTCTGGATCCTTTCTTTATGTAAGCTAGGAACGACCAATCCTACGAGTTTAAAGGGTTAGGAACCTACAAACTAAGAAAATAAATGGTTTCTTTTCACTTTCATGCAAAAAGGTTTACATGCCCCCAGGTATAATGAAGTAGAGTTTCCGGGTTACCCTTCAATTTGCAGAAAAAACATTTGCTCTGTCGCGAAAGGCCTACCTTTTGATGGAGGTATCTTATTCCAATCTAATCCAGTTTTCCTAAACAGACGAGTGTGTCAGACTAGTCATATTCCTACGCGGATACCCACCTTATAACTGGGGTTTTCCTGCTGAAGTAGACCAGGGCGCATGCCCCCTAGGTTTCAGTCACAATCACCGAATCACTCGCGCTCATCAGGTGGACGGACTGGAGACTGACGAGACATTCATTGCATAAAAAGACCAGTTAGGGATGGTGTTTGACTATTAGCTATGTGTGAGCCAGGGAATCAAAGCTGGTCTACGAGCTAGACCACTCTGCCTTCATGCGGAAAACACATCACTCGAAAGAGCGAGGAGACAATGGCTCCCATGCTATAAATGTAGTCACGCCCAAGGAGTAGATTGTAATCTAAAGGTCCTTGGAATACCATTACGTTCAGATAGATAGTTTTACTTCTCAAAGTTATAGGAAAATTTGGAAGGATCCCTAATGGTCGACTGGTTCCTTTGTCAAAGCCTGTCAGATTTCGTATCTCAGGCAAAAGCGATGGTGAACCAAGCACTTTCCAAGCAGTTGAGGAAAGGATACTCATAGAAGCCCCTTCATCTATGATAGTACCGACCATGACCGATCTGTAAGCTTGTACAATGATTTGGAATGGTACATTAGAAGATAGACAGGGTTTGCCTAGTAGATTCCAATCGAAGGAAACGACTAGGTTGCTTGGAGGTGGGACCGAATAAATGACCGGATATGACTCTAATGAACTTCCTTCCTGTGGTAAAGGAACGGGTAGATTTCCCACATGTTCATCGGAGTTTGTGTTTACGAAGAGGATTTGAATGGTATCGTTCTCATTCTCTTTGGTGACTATATCATCTGAAGGTGGACCTTCTAAAGACAAGACTGGGTCGACTGCCGTCTCAACCTGTTGACTTTGGCCTGGTGTGGATTCAGAGGGTTTATCTTTAATGATAGATGCTTTGACCGGCCACAAAGGTGTGTCAGTCGGATTTTCAACTAGCGATAGACTCGACAAGAGTTTCTTGTATCCAGGAGGAAGCTGTAGCAGTGAAGTAGGACGGTTATCCAAGACTCTTTTAGCTTCGTCTAGGAGGGGGCAGCGGTGGATGACATGATCGCCTTCACACAGTCTACAAGGAATTTTAGATCTTCCTTTTTGTCTAGTGACTTTGTTTTCACTAGTTGACGGTGTACTCTCAACATGATCGTCAGAGGTTGAGGACACCAAATTGTGCAAGCGGGGAGACCAGTCCCTTAAGATCTGTGGGATGTAAGGACAATCTCGATGATAGTGGTCCCCTTTACAAATGACACATGGAGATTTAGGTTTGGACGATGCAATGTGTGGATTTTCGCTAGACGATGTATGGTTGCCCCATTTCGCTATTGGCTTCTTCTTCTTCTTCTCCTTCTCTTTCTTCTTCTTCTCAGTTACTTAGTTTTTAGTTTTACTAGCTTCACCAAGCGAAGAGGAAGAAGGAGAGGGAGAAACAAACAAAGTAGAAGGTTCTTGGGAATCATGGTGCTTTGAGCGATAGAGGTCGAGAAGAGCCATACTGGCAAGCCAATTGTCAGTCCTGGAAGGGACAATGTGGCCATATGAGGTGCACCAACATCTCCCCAAGAGGAGAAAGGACTAGGATTTCCCCCAAGGGGAAATCCTTGGTTGGTGGACTCCATTTTCTCAACCTAAGATCAACAAGGGAACAGTGACGTTATTATGATTAAAATAAATTTTATGACGCTTTGACACAACTTACTTTTTCAATTTTTAAGAGTCGAGAAAAAGCTAAAGATGACTCTAGTCGCCTTCGATTTTTAATGAGCCGGAAGTGACAAGTGCTCAGATGGACCTTTTCCTTTAAGGAGTCTGAAAAGGAATGAAAGAGACTACTCTGGAAATCTAGACAAAGGGATTACCAAACCAATCGCAAAACTACAAAATACTTTTTACGGCACGACAGTCAATCTTCCTGAATGTTGTGTTCAGTTCATTGCGATCGATAAGGCAGCAGACACGGCTTCCTAAGGATAAAGGATATAGCCTATTGTGGTCTCCCAATATATACTCGTTAGTACGTGGGTGCACAAGTCTGTACTGGCACTTGTCATCTCAAAGAGGAGGAATCACCCAACCTACAATGAAAGTGATAGTTACCAGGCATTATGATGCCGGAACACGTCTCTAGCCTAGACTTCTAAATGTTGTGCATTAGGTTCCAAAGCGTTTTTATGTTCATTGAATTTATTTTACAGTTGATCTTTCTTAAGAAGTTTTCCTTTAAGGTTCACCACGTGATGTAGATATACAATTCCTAAAAATACAATCTAAGATGATAAACAGTCTTTTACTCTTCTTTTTGCAATGAAAATCCTAGCTACTAAAGAAACAAAAGCGAGATTCTTTCAACATAGAGTAGAGAGCACACACTAGATGCACTGCGCTAAACCAAAATCAACAAGCAGTCTAAATGCGAATGCACATGCATGTATTTTTTTTCTGCTTTCTTAATGTGTGATTGACAAAAATAATGCTAAGTACAAATCTAAACTAAATTTTCTCTCAAAGCGACAGTACTAATAATTTTCTCTTCAAAATACAAAAGGAAGACAAAGACGACACTTTGCGATTTCAAATTGAAAACTGCTTTCGACACTTGAAATACTTATCAATTCAAATCAAATACAAGAGTAACAGTGTAATCCACCATCAAAAGAGTAGGATTCTTTTCTTTGACTGAAAATTACACTTACAACACTTCCAAATCAAAATACGACAATTCGATTAAGCTACTTCTTTGTAAAGGAGAACTGTAAATGGTGAAAAATACATAAAAGCATTCACAATTGTTTGTACCATGGAGGTTGAATAATGCAAAGGAAGGGAATTTCAACAGTGGTATACTGATCAAAGACAACAAAACTCATGAATAAAGCTTAAGAGAGTGAAGAAAAACCAAAATCTGGATGCAAAAACAGTCTTATTTGATCATCACACCTGTAACACAGGGAAACAGGGATGCATCTCACCTACTGCACATGGGAGGTGCGATGCATCTAGACTGCCAAAAGGAGACAATGCGATGGTCCAGGGACGAGACTTTAACTTGGTTTTTGGTCACAGTTTGTGGCTTAGTTAAGGGATTTAGGCGGAGCTAACGATAGTCAGTAAATACAAATCATAGGGGTTGATCTAATGAGGTTACTTGAGCCACCACCAGGGCAATTAGGATGTTTGCAAATCAATTTTTTAGTTTATAAACAAAACCCGGAGATGGACTGAAGCAACATTGATCTACTTTGCACTTGCATAGCAAATGCAATTCAAAGGCTAGTTGGCTTAACTTCAGGCTTCGTCTATAGTTTATAAAGCAAACAAATACAAACAAGCAAACAAGCTATTTTCTCCCTAGCGGAGTCACCATTTTGTTATCGGGAAATCTAGTGTCCATTCAGAGCTGCTAGTCCCACTAAGACGGGTAGCTATCTTAGAAACAAACAAACTAAAGTTACTTATGTTTTCCTTTATGAGAAGTAGATGAGAGAGAAGCAGAGAGTACCAACCTCAGTCTTTTGCTTGGCTCCTTGCTTGTTTCCTCTCCCCTCTAACAGATCTTTGCCGCTTCTCCCTTGCTTACCCCGCTTCAAAGAGCACTTGTAAAGTCAAAGCAGCATAATAACATCAAAGCACCGAGATCTACAATCATAAACAATATAGGACCAGATATATATTGACCACGCAAATGCATATATCAACTCAAACATACAAGAATGTGGAGGAAAACTCAAATAGCTTTATTGTTAGAAAGTAGAAGAGAGGATTACAACCCATTGATCTGACCCAGCATCATCCTCCCAGCATGAAATCCATTCTTCACCTCATGAAAATCTTAGATCACCCAACACTATGATGTTCCACAAAGAAACCAACAACACTTCCTTACAAAA